>JAJJWX010002941.1:0-12209 GCA_023529315.1 Papaver bracteatum | reverse complement strand
AAGTTTCCTTTGAAGAAAGAGAGATGCAGATGGTGAAGTGGTGATAGTAGAAATATGGAGATTTGAATCATTCGCAATAATTTCATCATCGAGAAGGTGGAGTGTCGGAAAAGTAATAGTTGGAAGTAACATAGGATTGGAAGAATTTTTGTTCACAACGACTTTAGGAGTCTCATTTGTCGGAAGATTAGGGAGAGAGGATATTGGTAGCGATATTCTTGCATATAGAGGATGGAGGTTCCATTTGCGAAGTTGTAGGAACATACCTCGCAGATGTTAATTTGGGAATGATAATGTCAATCTCAACGATTTTGCTTGGCGAGATCGCTTGCGAGGTTTAGCAATACCTTCGTCATCCTGCCGAATAATAATTTAGATAAGAAACAGAAGGCAATAATATTGTTATTAAGAAAAACAAATGTTTCTTACTACCTTATGACTCATGAGGCTTCCTTTTCTTTTATTAGTTTTTACGAAATCTTTAAGAAGATTAGGATTTTGGATTATAGACCGGGTGTTAGGAGTAGTTCCTTTGAAAAGAAAACACGATTATGGGAATTACGAAGAATCAAGTAGAAAAGATTGAATAATATGGATGAACATAGTTCAGACAAGCAAAATCCGAGTCTAATAACGTCGAGAAGAACACATACCTTGGTGATTCCATTAAAGAAGTAGCGGTGAATTTGTAGAAGAAGAAAGTTGCGGTGGGAAAACTTTGCGGAGAGAAGAAAAGGTGAAGAAGACGAAGAATTAAAAGAAGAAATATATTTCTTTGACAGGTTCTCTATTTTATAGACATAAGAATGGTAACGGATAATAAAGGGATTAGGTAAAGAAAAGAATATTCTACACGTGTAGGAGGTTACACTTAATTTACGAAGTTTTGTCGGAAAAGATGAAAAAATGGGTAGGCAGCATTAAGAAGAGATAAATTTCTCATGATCTCCTCCTCTTCGTAGAAGACATGAAAGAGGCAAGATGTAGGATCAGAATATCGCTATGAAATTATTTTTATGAAATAAACATACACGATTATTAAACACTTTACGAGCATCACAAGATAACTTAAAGAATGACGTAATAGATAACGGTGGGAAAAACACGAGAAGAGCATGATGATCCTGCGAGTTACAACACCTGCGAAGCAGACATTATAAACTGCTGCGATAATACAGCGAGTTAGATCGAGAAATTAAAGGACATCTTAGATGTCATCCATTATGTAACTACCCTATATAAAGAGACCCGGTATATTCGGAGGGAGAGGAATTTTTGAGCGTTAGAAAGTTTTGAGGAGAGAAAATCCAAAGAGAAGCGGTTGTATTCTTAATTTCTTCCATTTCTTGTAAACATTTACGAAATCAAATAATAAAGTGTTGTTTTTAATCTTCAAATATGTGTTGATTATTGTGAATTCTTGTGAGGGTGTAGTGTAGGCAACTACAAATGCAACTAAGTCGTAAGCCATGCAATGTCTAAGATATCTAAAGAGAATTGATTGAAAATAATTTGTAACATATCAAGAAATGTTGATTGGATATGTTAGTAGAATCTTAGATATTGGTGATTCAGAATCATCAATGAGAACTATGTGTGTTACTTAAAAGGAGATACAGTAGCAAGGAAACTATCCAAATGAAGGTTGATGGCGAGATCAACTATGGATTCCGGAGCTTTGGACGCAAAGTCGGAAGAAAAATGGAGTGACTTTGGAATTTCCTTGCACATAGTAAACAAATGTATATTGTTCTAATCAAACAATATAATTTATGAAATACACATAGTTTGAGATTATGGTATGTCTCGATAAATAAATCGACGACATAGCACCATAGAGCCATTGCTCTCAAATGCGCGCATTTAAAAGAAATAATGTTTGAGAATTGTATCAAGTCGACAAATGATACAAATTCAAGAGAAAGCCTATAATTGCATCATCGAGGGGAATGGGATTAAAGCCTACAAGGTTAGAATCATACTAAGGAAACCCAACCTATTTGATTTGGAGATCCCAAGATCTAGGTTCAACAGGACAACAAAAATTAAGAACGATTCATAAGAAGCACTGGGAACATTGTAGGCTTAGAAAAGTAACCTACAAACTAAGCGCAAGTGCACAGGTGGTTGTGTAATGTGCAAGTACAAGTCGATCCCACGAGACTTGGAGAGTGTAAGTTGAAGCTTTTCTCTTTATACTTGATTTAAATAAGAGTAACCAAAGGAGTTTGTTTTGTGTTTCGATACAACAATATATTTAGTAGTAATTGAATTAAATGCTAAGCAATAAGTAAGAACGGATTGTGAACAAAGGTATAGAGCACTAGGGTGATTAAATTCACCTCCAAACCATATGCTAAGGCAATACAACTCAACCTATGTTCTTGTTCCTTCCCTTGAAGGCTTTAGGTGGAGAAATCATCAACCATTTTCACTAACTTACCCCTAGTATAAGTTGTCTTCTGACAGTATAACTCATCACAGGTTCATTTGATCAAAAAGCTAATTGATCAATCCTATTTCAATTAAGCACTGGAAGAACATAACTTGAATATGAAATTAGCTCAACATGAAATTAGGGGTTTCATCTACACCCTAGCAGATGGAATTAGAACATGCTGAAGATTATTAAAACACAATTATATTATGAAAACAAATTTACCTAGATAGAATTGGATGATTACAACACAACACAACACAACAACCCTATTTATACACAAAATTTCTCCAAATTATCCTTTAATTCGACAACTAACAGTAACCCACTTACCCAAAACGTGTTTTCTGACAATTTCCATCTTCAATTTGTCTCTGCAAACTTACTAGGGTTACAGTTTTTAATAAGGGGAAGATAAGATGGAGAGATATAGAGAGTGAGTTCGATTGTGTTAGTGGAGGTTGTCGGGGAGATGAATCTGAATGATGAAAGCTGCAAATGGTGCGGTAAAGAATGGAGAAGGAGATGGAGTTCTGTTTTTTTTGGGAAGAAGAAAGAAGAAGAAGTGAAGGTGGTATTTGGCTGTTGCTCGGTTAGGGAAGAAAATTGGCGACTAGGGTGTGAGGCGGGTGTAGCGAACTATGATGTACTGCAAGGCAAAAACGTTGGATGCAGCTGCTAGATCAAATCCAACGGGTCATGATGGAGCGGGCTTGGATTCGGATATGGATAACTCAATACCATGTACTTTTAAACAGGTTGCAATGGATGCGCACGCGGGTTGCAACTTCTCTTCCACAACCTCTAGGCTCCAATTTTCTGCTCTTTTGGCTCTTGAATTCATCCAAGCTTTATTTGGTACCTAAAAACACAAAGTTAATTAATACAAATATTTATTCTTGAAAACTGAGAAAATACAGAATTTGGGATAATATCTTATTTTAAAGCGCAAAAGATAAGTTAAATGCCAATAAAAAGGTGTAGAAATATGCAATATTTGGCACTCATCGGGAACATAACTCGGATATATATGTTTCTACCCATTCCTATGATGAGACAATTAGTCAAGGAGAGCATTGCTTTTAATGATTCCTAAGATTTGGAAATTCCAAATAGGGTATGGCGGATACTCTTAATAGGAAATCACCTATGTGAAGTGAGAAGTATGGACGAAAAAAGTGAGAACCTTTGATATGCTAGGTTCATCTAAAAAGAACTTCATGAATTCCGGGAATTATTCAGGGCCGAAATGAACACAACCATGAGAACCAACTTGGTGAGGAAATAAATTGTGTGATAGTTATTGTCTTGGTTTACACTTCAAAACTGACCATTCAAAGCCTATGGCACACTGACCCAGTAGTAAGCCCGATAACTATTCACTAAGGAAGGTTCAAGGTGAAAGCTACCTATCCCCATGCAATTTATTTCCGTTTGAACTCTCTTTAATGTACGTTTGCGCATTATCACTTGCATTGTTAGTTAATGAATTTTCATTCATGTGGGGGATTGTTGGAAAATCAAACATATTTCATATGAATGGAAAATCCCTCCGTCTAGTACTTAATGGAGTTGGGTTTTTAAGTTAATTAGATTTGGCCGAATTAAAGCGAGGTCTGTTTAGTTAGGTATTTCCAATTTGGAAACCAATGGAACCGTGAACAGAAACATGAAAGGACGCAATCTTTCATAGGAAACCCTTGGGAAAAAAAATCTATGAAGCATCGCGATGCTTTAGAAAAGAGGTACAAGTGTAATCTATAAATACCCTATACACTTAGGTTAGAATAATCAATTAGAAACCTAATTATCATTCTACTGCATTCTAAAATCATCTTTCAAGTTTTGTGTTGAAGAGAGAGTTCATCACTTTAAGTTTGGTTCACATTTTCTCGAAGTTTGGAGTGCTACTACATCGATAATCCGTAAGTACCGGTCTGCGGTGAATCTGTCTTAAGGCTAGAGGATATAATCCTTGCCTCGACTTTGGTTTGTCTAATTGGGTTTGCATCCTTTTCCTCTTCTTATCTGTTTATTTTATTGCAGTTTATACACAAGATTGTCAATAATTATATATTTTACATTTGGTTTTGAGTTATTAGGTACTCTTGAGTCATATGAAAAAAATAAAAAGAAACTATCCGAATAAAGTTAAAAAGGGATAAAAGGTCATTCACCTGGTAAACACTATCTAGAGCCCATTCAAGATTAAGGAAACTCTCTTTTGGAACAATACTAAAGCTAGGCTCGCTGAGGTTAAGGGGTTTCCGAGTGGGTGGCCTATCGGTTGTCATGGGTGTGCTATTAACACCCAAATCCAATACACCTCATAACCCTAAATGAGATATCGAGTCCGACAATTTCCTCTCATTCATCACATTTCAGTTTCTCTGAAAGTAGGAAATACTATTAGGTCCTAGAAATTATATATTAGAGAGCTTGGTCAAGTTGACCTAGTCAACTGTCTGTTTGGTCCTATTTGGAAATATAAATTATTGTTTGGTCCTAAAAATTATGGTTTGGTCCTAGGGTGATGTCATGGATGATGTAATTGTCATCTTGTAGTGGCAGAAATACCCTTTTAGATTAGGACCATATATATAGTCAACAAGTAAGAGAGAAGAAATCATTCTCATATTTACTTTCTCTCTCATATATTTTTCGATCTAGAATTTCTCCCTTTTTTTCTTCTTCCTGCTACTGTTTGAAGATGTAAATAATTTTTTTGAAGATTTGATCTATCACTGCATCTTTTAAATACGTTGAAGATGAACTTGTCGTTGTTGAAGATGAAAACGACATTTATTTGAAGATTTTTTAGATCTGAACTCGTGTTTGTTTGCTGTTGAAGATGAATACGACGTTGAAGATGAAGATGAAGACGACGTTGAAGATGAAGAAGACGATGAAGATGAAGATTTTTTAGATCTGAACTCGTGTTTGTTTGTTGTTGAAGATGAAGAATTTATTTATATTCTTTGTTGAAGATGACGAAGATGATGCTGTTGCAGTTCATTCCATAAATAAACTCTGTTTTTTTAGGTTTTTCTATGGAGTTCATTTCTGGAATGAACTATATTTTTTTAGGTTTTTATATGCAGTTCTTTTTCTGGAATGAACTCTGTTTTTTTTTAGGTTTTTATGTTTTCTTAGGTTTTTAGATGGAGTTCATTTCTGGAATGAACTCTGTATTTTTGAATGAACTCTGTTTTTTTAGGTTTTTATATGGAGTTCATTTACGGAATAAACTTCTGGTTTTTAGGTTTTTATATGGAGTTCATTTCGGAATGAACTCTGGTTTATATAGGTGATTTCTGAAAAATAAGTAGAAATTAAAATGAGTTCATTTTGAAGAATGAACTGCTATATAAAAAAAAGGAGTAGAAATTAACACGGAAAGGTACTTTTGTCCATTTAATATTTTTAAATAATTATGGACCAAAAAGTAAATGAGTTTTTCCAAAGGACCAAACTGACTTGGGATCACCTAAAAAAGGATCAAACGATATTTTTCCCTTCTCACGAAATTGAGAAAGAACAATACATCGAGATGATATTGCTTAGTGAGATTGAGATCTAGAGAAGAATCGGATAGAGAATTAAGGTGGGTTTTGGTCAAGTTTTAAGCAGAAAAGAAGATAGTGGAATTTCGTTGCTACAATTTTCCAAGAAGAAATTGTTAGGGTTTTGTTGTGATGAATCAAATAGAGAATCGAGAAGTCAAGATAAAGGGAATTTGATATGGGAAATTAAATCGAGATCGAGAAATGAAAGCATATATGAACTATTGGTCTAACTACGAATTAGTTTTGCTGGTGTTATGAAGATGAGAATACAGAGGAAGAAGAAGAATGAGCAGCTGATATTGAACTAAAATATGAAGCCGAGTTTGAGATGAATCGGTTGCGAAAACAAGATTATTGTGAAGCAATGGAGATGATGTTATTGTCTCTGGTGATTTTGTCGGAGTACATAATGAATACAGAGAAAGGGTTTCAGTTGAATCGCAAATGAAGATCAGATTATAGGGATAAGGTGTGTGTTATGGAGAAATTGGAGTTGCTGTTGATGTTTATGGGAATGATGGAATGTGGCTTGAATTTGTGGGTGATTGATAATTTTTTAAAGCCAACAAGAAAGAAGATGAGTTTTTGTTGATTCAATTGGATCTGAGATGGTTACAGATTCAAAATTAGTTATGCTGTGAATACTGAAATTAATAAATGTATGTGTTAGGATTTGTACAAGAATTGAAAATATTAGATCGGCTGTAATTTTTCGAAAAGTCCGATAAGCAGCCGACACTCGGCGGTTTTCCATTCCGACGAGTTGACTCAGTACTGGCGACCGATGACCAATCCTTACTAATTAATAACCTATCCGACTCAGCCTGACTAAGACAGCTGATTCAAAGCTAACTCACTCTCTGCTTTGATCCTTGACTAATGGTTTGACCATATTGACCGTTCACTATAACGGTATCAGACGGAATATTTCGTGAACAGATAAACATATTCAGACAACCGACAAGGAGCTTTCTGACCGGATTCCGGTGGAACCAGTGAGTTTTCTGGCGATCCAAAGTTACAAAATTTTGTATGAGTGTTTCTGAAAGGCTTAGACTTGGAATTTCGCTTTAATTTGGAAAGAGAAGATGGAAGGATTTGAGAAAGACTTGGATTTGGAAGTTGAGATATAATGGAAAATGGACCCTAATCCTAAGAGGATTGCTAGCAAATTGAAGCCTATAAATAGAGAAGTTCTTTAATTTTCTCTCTACACCATTGTACACCTTTTTACACACACATAACACTTGTGTTTTTGCTTGCTTTTCACATCTTTTCTTATTTTAATTATTTGTGTGAACTTCAAAATTCTTCTTTTAATTATTGGTGTGAATTTAAAAAACATGAGTAGCTAATTTTCTTATTGATTGAGGATGGATTCCTAGTTCTTAACTTTTATTTTTTATGTTGATTATAAGAAACTCTAGCTACATTTTGAGTCGCTGGAATGGTCTTACCACGTCAACGAAGTTTGCCCATTTTTTCAGGAAATACAAAAGAATGGTGATCTTAACATTATTATATTTATAATTATGATTACGAAGAAAATAAAAAAAAAAGGCATGCCCTTAATCAGATTAATGCCAAGTATTAGCACAATAACCATTGTAGAGTCCGCATCCTTCAAAAGGACATCATTTCTCCATGATGGGGATGCAATACAAGTTAAACAATATCATCATCGTATCAGAAAGATGAGGTACCTGTGTAATCTATAAATACCTTGCACACTTAGGTTAGAATAATCAATTAGAAACCTAATTATCATTCTACTGCATTCTAAAATCATCTTTCAAGTTTTGTGTTGAAGAGAGAGTTCATCACTTTAAATTTGGTTCGCCATTTCTCGAAGTTTGGAGTGCTATTACATCGAGAAGTTAGTCGTTGTATCCTGGGAGACAGGCATTGATAATCCGTAAGTACCTGTGTGGGGTGAATTTTTCTTAAGGCTAGAGGATATAATCCTTGCCTCGACTCTGGTTTGTCTAATTGAGTTTGCATCCTTTTCCTCTTCTTCTCTGTTTGTTTTATTGCAGTTTATGCACAAGATTGCCAAAAATCTTAAAACAAATTCTATATTGGTATCCTCTGTATACTGTAATACATATTGGTTGAGTTCTTTACTTCTTACCTTATTAATTGGTTATATACAGGTCCGCACAAAATTTGAATCGGTGTAATTTGGTGCAGGTTGACACTACTGGTCAAACTATAATCCCATTGGGTTGATGGTTTAGTGGTTTGATTGGGAATCCACTATATAGTTTTGGTTACTGTATATGTTGTTTTTTTGTCTTTAGTACATGTTGAGATATATAGTTAAACTCCAGACTATATACTAGAGTACGATATAACATTATTTTTCCAACTTTCTTAAAATTACAAAGGTGCATTGGATCAAGATTTGTATGGATACAAATAGATACTAGTTTGCCTGAATCTAATGTATTTATAATGTTTCTTTAAAGAATCTTATAGATATATAATTTTTAGATTATAATAGATAAATTAGGATTAGTTTAGATTTATATAAATTGCATCTTGTTTCCCATTAAAAAAAATCATTCATAATTTGAGGTGGTGGGTGATGGTGTGTGAAGGTGGCGTGATGGTGGTTGTTGTTAGTGGTGGGTGGTGTATGTTGTGGTCATGACTCATGGTGGTTGGTGGTGACTGTGGTCGTTGTTTTCGGTGGTGGTAGTTGGTGGTCGATGGTGGTGGTCAGTGATGGTTGTCGTTGGGGTGGTGGTGATGGTTGTGGTGCTAGTCGGTAGTGGTGGTGGTGGGCGGTGGCGGTCGAAAAACATAGCATGATGTAATAAAAAATAAGAAATAAACAAATTATCCATAATAATCCATAAAACTCGTGTGGTGTGAGTTGAGATTGATATGAGATAATAACCTACATATTTTGTCTACAAATATCCATAAGAATCCATATATATCTTGGCCATTAACTATTCTAAGAAATCTTAAATGAATTGAATACCTAGGATATTTGTGGAATCTAAAACTATCCTATTTAAATACCATGGATATATAATGATTCATTATAAATCCTAATCGAATACCTATGAGTTTTTAGGATTGTTATTTATCCATTTAAATCTTAATCCAATACACCCATGTTAACCTGTAGTGTGCTTGACAGACATTACACCAAGCATGGGCATCCGTTTTCTTTGTCAGCAGAATTTTGATTCCGGTTGTTTGGTATTTTGTTTGTTACTGTTAACAAAAGTGAACCTTTGGAAATTTGTGGTACAGGAACAATGGAATTACAACCTTGCTTGAATATGACGGTTGCGGTTTCAGAATCCAGTTTTGTTGGAAATATAAGAAATTTGGTTGGAAATATAGCGGTAGCAATCTGGGTTCAGGAAATGGACTGGCTGCGGGATGTTGTTTCTGGAGAGTGGTGCGTTCAGAAACTTCCGTCCAAACAGATAAGTTATCTATTCTAGTTTCTTTGTGGAGATTCAAGTTCCTGCAGGTTAGTCCTTTGAATGGAATCCTAGTTTTGGGCTTTAATATCCTGCCATCAGATTGCATGGTATGCATGACACATGCTCTACAGACGGATACGACACTTATCAACCTATAAGTTATTAGAGAACAGAAATGGGGGACATCCAACAGTTGCGGTGCTTCAGGAATATTGGTCCATATGAACAATGTGTTCTGTTTGGATAAATCGTTCTCTTTTGTTCCCTGTATAATTATTGGCTGTGGTCGAGAACATTTTTGATTCTAGAATTTTGTTGGATATGAAAATTCAGGACATTGTAATATCAACAATATCTTGCGAGGTTGATTACGGAGATTGGTTCATGGATACAAGTGTTTTACTTCTAAAAGGATGAAGTATTTTTGAATGGTTCTAATGACACTTAAATCATTAGGTTCCATTGATCCATGATCTCAGAAGTACCGTCTTTCACCAAGAAATGAAATTAATGTCCTGAAATAGTCGGTGCACAGTAACAACATTTAACCTCTTTTGAATCCTTTGATTGTTTAAGGGCTTTAGATATACTTTTTATACAGTGGGTACATAAGTGCAGAAAAGGCAAATAAGAGTGACGATCCTAGATCATTGGAAGGGCCAGGAAGTGGGATTCATCCTTCTAGACTCTTAATTAAGCCTTGTGTTCGTCTCTTGTATGATGTATCTAGCATTGATTGGTGGTATAAAGATCTTGCACATTTATGCAAGTAAAATAAGATCATGAGGAATGTGTTATGTGTTGGAAATTATGGGCTGCAATGGAGATGAAACACAAACAGACTGTGGTTGTACTCAAAAGCTTTCAAGGCTCTGGTGATTTCTTTTAAACAAATATTTCTACCCTTCCAACGAATTGGCAATTGCAACAGGTATGTGAAATACTGCCTTGGGATACAATGAAAGCCCTACAACCGGAAATTGGATTCAAGGTTTGCCCCCTTGACCCAATCAAGAACACATGAAAAGAAGGTTCTGATGATGCTTTAGAAGAAGAGAGAAAACAGAGAAAGGGTTTTCAAGAGATCATTTCGAAATGGGTTTGGGAGATGCTACTTATAGGAGTTTTTGCATCTGTTGGGAAAAGACATGTCTTTTCACCAACAGGTTTCTCTTCACAAAGAGATGCGTCTCTTCATCAACAGACACTGTCTGTTGAATTTAGAATTTTCTGGAAACTTTTCCAACCGTCCAAACAATTGCATATCCAGGACCCCCCTTCGCAGCGCAATTGAAAATATTCCAACATTATGTTCACATGGTACCTATTGGTTTGGCTTCCCCTTTGGTTGTGCAAGCAAAAGTAATCTAAAAAATTGTTGGTATTTTTAGACACTCAACTGAATAGAAAAATCAGAGGAGTGAAATTCAAAATTCATTGGATTACTATTAGCTGGGAATTTGAAATCCATGAGAGGTGTCTCCTTGTAGAGACATGGGTGAATCCATAAACTGATTCACATGATGGATGTTCAGGTCACTTCTTTACTTCTGTCTTATTCTACCTTTACTTTGATCGTGTGTTGCACTACGTTCGTACCAGTTTGAGTACGTCGGACACAATTCTTATGACATTTAAGATTGTGTGGTTAAGTTAATTAATGGGGCAACACAAGACTCACAACTGAGTATAAGGATAGTGGAAGTGAATGATCAAATTTGACAAATCAACATCCAGTGCATGACTTTCATGACTATCATTGTTGGTACTGTTGACTTGGAAGTCGCAGTTCACTTTGCCAAATTTCTATTTATTCAGTTGGTTATAAAGTATGGGATGATGGGAAAGTATTACCCCCTAGGAGCAGTTTTAAGAATCTAATTTGGATTATGTGCTCTCATTGTATGGAGAAGTTCAGACTTCTCCTGGTTCGGATATAGTCATGAAATATGGGGGATCAATCTAATGAGATTTTAACCATTGTGGTTGTGATGCGTATGGAGTGCTTCCGAACCAGGGATCAAAGTATGAATGTAACATGTACATACTTTGGATATTGCTGCATGTGTGATGTCTCTCAGTCTTTGCAAACTGCATACACCTGATGCCTTGGTGGTTAATACTTAATATACATATAGACAACACAATATGATGCTGTTTGGTTAAAAGACTTATTGTCATTTTGGTGTACCATGTCTCAGAACTGTGGGGGTGCATGTACACAGTAACTATAATTCATGGTAGAATCATACAGATCAAGGAAAGTGTTCTGAACCAGAACATGGTGAACCAAAGTATTAAAGTAAGCCATGATTGCACGAGAGATTATGAAGTAATAAGTCTTTACTATATCTTGGGTAATTAATTATTCGATCTTTGATTTACTGAGAGCTTCAGTGTGTAGCGATCAAATAATTGATTAAGACTCATGAGTGCAGTCAAGGATTAATAGAACTACGCGTGCGAACAATTCAAAATAATTTCGCATTGTCTGTGATAGGTTACATCAGAACTAGGTGTCTGATATATTTTGATTGTACAAGAAATGAGTTGTACTGAAACATGGCTGAATACAGCAACTTTAATGTTGTAGGATCAAAATATCGCCATGACATTATTTCTATGAAATAAACAACACTTCTGCGAGTACTTCTACAACACTTTGCGAGCATCACAAGATAACTTAAATAATGACGTAATAGATGACGATGGGAAAAACACGAGAAGAGCATGATGATCCTGCGAGGATTACAATACCTG
>JAJJWX010002939.1:0-66656 GCA_023529315.1 Papaver bracteatum | reverse complement strand
ATGGCAAGGCATGGCGTGACTGGCTTGGTTAGGTGCGTGATGCAGTTTTACAAGTGGTAAGTATAGGGGTTTGATTCTCGGACTTTTTTAAAGATTTGGTTTTTAGACAAAAAGATGGTGATTTTTATAAAACTTATAAAATAATGGAAATGCTAAAAATGATTTTTGTGTTCAATTGAAAGAGTCTAGGATGTCGAGATTCCATCACTACTACACATACTAAATGATTATAACTATTCCCTATAATACTCTCCAAAAATTACTCAAGACGATTTAGGACAAATAATACGTCTCGGAAAATAAATCTTTTCAAGCAATTAATTTTCTCAAAGAATTAACAATCTTCTTCACTATAAAATGCTAGTCTCTAACATAGAATATATAAATCAATTATCAAGCATCATAGGACACATGAAGAAAATCATTATCGTTACGAATCAAGAATAAGGACCAAGAGAATTATTATAGAAAATAATCAAAACATTTTAGCACACATAGTAGGATTTCCTCCCTAATCCTAGATATAAATTTAGCTACTCATAATTAGAATACTAACCAAAAATAAAGAAGAAGAAATAAAACTAAAACTAGAAATGAAAGAAGAATAGAAGAGGTGTGTGGGATGGAGAGGTGTGTGATATCGGATTCGTAGAGATTGTGTGTTGGGGAGAAGTGGAGTTCTATTTATAGGGGTAAAATGACCCAAACCATCGTGCAACTGCTTCCCTTTCTTTTTCTTTCTTTGCGCAAGTTGGGTTTGTGGGACGGTTGGTGCAGATGACACTTTCGGCGCCACTCATGATATATTTTTTTATTTATTTCTTTTGAGTAGCAGCCCATGCTTGCTCGAGTGCTTCTATATCCATGGACGAACATCACAGAATTTCTTTTCTTTCTTTAGCTTTCCTCCGACACAGTCCATCGACAACCCATGCTGTCTCATCGCGTGCTTCAATTCCCACATCACGGTGATAACCGGAAGGATATGGGCATTGGTATAACAATTCATTAAACCTTTCTATATAACCGTGTAGGTGTTCACCTAATTTCTGCTTAAAGGTTTGGATAGACTGTCGAATAGCAGCAGTCTTATGGTGTGGGTAGAATTTCTTAACGAAAACCTCTACAAGTCCATCCCAAGTACACTTCAGCTCAATGAGTTGGAAGAAATTCGTAATGATTCTTACCAAAATGCGAAAATTTACAAGGAGAAAACAAAAAATTTTCACGACAAATCGATTCTTCGAAAGTCGTTTACACCCGTGACAAAAGTTCTCTTGTATAATTCTCGCCTTCACCTTTTTCCTGGTAAGCTTAGATCTCGTTGGACTGGCCCATTCTATGTTAAGACCGTGTATCCGCACGGTGCTATTTAGGTGAAGAATCATGATACTGGAGAGACTTTTAAAGTCAACGGTCAGCGATTGAAACCATTCATCGAATTGACCAACCCGGATGTGGAAAATACAAATTTACAGGATCCCGTTTATCACGACTAATTTTTTGCGAGATACGGATGATGTCTCAATTGAAGACATTAAACTTAGCACTTCTTGGGAGGTAACCCATGCTCATACAACAAGGTAATATCTTTCCTTAACTCTTTTGATTCAAATAGTTTCTCTTTGTTCATGTTTTTAATTTTATCTTTAGAACATTGAGGACAATGTAGAGTTTAAGTGTGGGGGAGTGTTTTGACCTTTTGCATATAGAATTTTTAGCCTTTCTAATTAAAAATTTTCAAAAAAAAAAAAAATATAAACAAATTATTTGAATAAAACCTCCAACTTTTAGAGATTTTAGAGTCACTAGCATACTTCTAGGTATGTTTACATAGAGAATTCTGACCGACATAACTGAACTTGGAAGTATTAGAGAACTACGTTCGGATTTCTTCTGCAATTGGAGTGTTAAATAATGGATTTAATCATACCGGTGATGCAAATTAGGAGCAGAGAGAAATGCATTATTAGAGTTGCTGATAAATCATTAGTGGAGACTACCTATTTTCAAATCAACAGAGGCACCAGACCAGATTTCTTTGTAGCTGACTAAAGAGCTTTCTTTTGAGTGTGTGTCACCATACGTAAATTCCGGGTAGAATGGTGAGCTACCCAATTTCACACTATTTTCAGCACTATTTTTGATATCTTGAGTGCTAATTTTGTCAATCATGAGGGTGACGTCTATAGATGAAAACCTCCTTCTTGTAGTTTGATTTGCAGTTAGCACCATTCTCTCTCGACAACAACAGGTCCATAGAAACACATCATCAACAAAGGAGCGACATCAAAATCTACAAGTAAATTTGAATATGTTTAAGGTTTTTAAGCAACAATTCAAGGAAGAACAAATTTTATATCTAAGTATGAAGACTTATTTACAAGAGCAGAGAAAATAAAAAAAAATGAGAATTATTGAAGTTTATGATACGAAGACAATACAAGTTGTGAAGATCAAAGTGGTTAAGTACTTCTTTCATGGCCATGTTAATTTTATTATTGTAGTTGCAATCTTATTTAAAAAAAAAAATGATAAAAAAAATAAGAATAAAAAAATAAAAAATAAAATAAAAAAATATACAAAAAGATTTGCATTAGGATTTATTTCATCAATAAAGCCATGTGGAAGAAAAATCTATAAAGAAGTTTCAAGCAACAAGGAAATAGAGGAAAAGAGTTACAAATTGTCAAAGTTTTATGAAGTTCAAAAGTTTATCATCAACAGTTGAAGACCGAAGACGAAGACCAAAGATGAAGAAGGCAGGCGAAGGAAGACGTTTCTATTGGATCTTTGTGAGAGTGGTGTTATCATCGGTGCAATCGGATGTGAAGGTGGTAAGTACTCTCATCCTTGCTATAAGTGGTTGATTTCCTTTCTTAGAGATCATCAGAAAAAGTCTTTTGTTTCCCACGATTTTGTGGGGTCTCCAGAAATAATTCGGAAGGTTTCCTTCCCACCATTCAACGTGTGTAGGAGTTCTATCTTCATTCCTACCTGCACACATGTGAGACCCATAAAAAAAGGTATCTTATTGAGTGCAATTATCATAAAATCCTTTTAAGTGAGGCAGAAGTCGAGGCGAAATGCTTATTGATCGTTTCTCAAACACGCGTTCTCTCATTATGGTGCGATTATTTCTCACTCAAAATTTAAGAATGAGAATATGTTCTTTGGTATTTCTAACTTCTTATTACTAGCATGCAGAAATTCTATGTCCTCATAACTCTTTGGATGCTTGGGACGCTGGAACGCTTTGAAGTTGGAGTAGGTTTTGTGGGTATACCTCTGGTAAACCCTCCCGAGACTATAACTCAGCCACTAGGGACACCTAGGGGTTTAAAGGCTTATTGCATACGCTAAATGCAATCGTGATGCCTCGACGGTGAGTTAGGATTTTTAGTTTGCTCGAGGACTAGCAAAAGCCAGTGTGGGGGAATTTGATAAGTGCATTTTGCACATATATTTTGTGTTAATTCCATGCTAGTATTTGTTGGTTTTCTTGCAGATTATTGTGTGTTACACGTGTTTTCTCTTATTTGTGCGTTATTAGGTGAATAATCCAAAAGAAGTGAATCGGAGTTTAGTTGTGCAATAAAAGAAGCTAGCTAAGAGAGAAGAAGGGCCAAAGACCAAATTTAACTCGTTCAAATACAATATTTCTACTTTTCATCGGGTAGAGGACGACAAGGCGAAGCCAACGGCGAAAGAACGGAGTCATTCAGAGTTCGTATGAAGAAGTTATGGAAAAAACGAGAAGTTAAGCTTGTCAGTTCTCCAGAACTGACAGTTAAACAATAGTGCTAAAGGCACCCAATCTCATGTTAAGGGGCTGCCACTATTTTTGGTCGGGTGACTTTAACAATATTCAAAAATAGTGGCAGCCCCTTAACATGAGATTGGGTGCCTTTCTCTGTACACTATTGTTTAAGACCCATCGATTATCTCCTCCTAATAGAATGACAAGCTCCATGAACTTCTCGTTTTGTCCATAACTTCTTCATACGAACTCTGAATGACTCCGTTCTTTTCGTTATGTATTTCTTCAACTTGTCGTCCTCTACCCGATGAAAAGTAGAAATATTGTATTTGAACAAAATCTCACTTCATCTCGAGTTAAATTTGGTCTTTGGCCCTTCTTCTCTCTTAGCGAGAACTTCTTTTATTACAACTAAACTCGATTCACTTCTTAAACTCCGATTCACTTTTTTTTGGATTATTCACCTAATAACGCACAAATAAGAGAAAACACGCGTAACACACAATAATCTGCAAGAAAACCAACAAATACTAGCATGGAATTAACACAAAATATATGTGCAAAATGCACTTATCGGTGCGTGACCAAGCCAGGGTTTCGGGGCCAAAGTCATGAGGTGACTTTGGGAGGCCAGGATTTACTCCTGGGATGAAGGGAAACCGTCGATTGTTGCACGCCTTCACTTTAGTGGTCGTAAGGAGAAGGCCAACAGGATGGCGCGGTTAACATAGATAGGGCCAAGGCATAGTGCGATTGGAATGACGCGGCTAGTTTGGGATAGATGTGGCTGGCATGATTTGTCATTGGCACATGGGTTCGGCTAGCATGGTTGGCATGCTTTGGCGCAGTTGGGTGTGGCTGGCATGGTTTTCCATTGGCACACGAGATGTGGCTAGCATAGCTAGGGCCATGACACGGTGCGATTGGCATGGCGCGGATAACTTGGGCTAGGTGTGGCTGTCATGATTTTCCATTGGCACAAGGGTGCGGCTATCATGGTTGGCATGCTTTGGCGCGGTTGGGTGTGGCTGACATGGTTTGCCATTGACACACGAGATGTGGCTAGAATATCTAGGGACATGGCACGCTGCGATTGTCCTGGCGTTGCTAACTTGGGCTAGGTGTGGCTGGCATGATTTGTCATTGGCACACGAGATTTGGCTAGCATAGCTAGGGCCATGGCACGCTGCGATTGGCATGGCGCGGCTAACTTGGGCTAGGTGTGGATGGCATGATTTTCCATTGGCACACGAGATGTGGATAGCATAGCTAGGGCCATGGCACACTGCGATTGGCATGGCGCGGCTAACTTGGGCTAGGTTTGGCTGACATGATTTTCCATTGGAACACGAGATGTGGCTAGCATAGCTAGAGCCATGGCATGCTGTGATTGGCATGGCGCGGATAACTTGGGCTAGGTGTGGCTGGCATGATTTTCCATTGGCACACGAGATGTGGCTAGCATATCTAGGGCCATGGCACGCTGTGATTGGCATGGCGCGACTAACTTGGGCTAGGTGTGGCTGGTATGATTTTCTATTGGCAAACGAGATGTGGCTAGCATAGCTAGGGCCATGGAACGCTGCGATTGGCATGGCGTGGCTAACTTGGGCTAGGTGTGGCTGGCATGATTTTCCATTGGCACACGTGAGAATTAGGGCTTGGTTTGTCTAACCCTAATTTGAAAAATATATCCTGGTAATTATTTAGAGACACATTAAAGGATTTTATTTAATGCTCCTAGTAAATGCTTGTTTTAAATGTCTGCTAGGGTTTAGTGTTTTATGATTTTAACCATATACTAATAACCACCATCAACAGAAGAATAGAAGCTCTTACAGATTCAAACTCATCTCTTAAAGCCATTTGAAGTTGAACAAGCCGTGATTCTTCTCTGTATTTGTTCCACGATTTTGCATCAATTGTCCACTTAGGCTCCATAAGTGCTAGTTGATTCCATACAATTGACATTTCAGAGTGAAAATCAGATATTGTTTTCTCTTATTGGTTTTTCAAGGCTTGAATATCTTGTTCAAGCTTGTATCTCTATGCAAAGTTAACTTGTGTGTATCTCTTTGCAAGAAAATCACATGCTTCTTTGGCTTCTTCAAAACTAGTGAGTTGCATATTATGGATGGAATGACAGTATTGCTTATCCAAGTCATGATTTTGTGGTTGTTGATTTCCCAAGTTTCCGAGGCATCTGTATCTGCTACTTCTTTGTATTTAGCACTTGTACTAGCTTCCGGATGTTTTTCTTTACCATCAATATATTTCCACATGCTTTCTCCCTTTAGAAAACTTCTCATGAGAAAGGACCAATGGTTATAGTTAGTTCCATCGAACTTCACAGTGATAGGTTGAGATTTTTCACGCGACATGATAGCAGCTTAATGGATAACTTGAAATACACAACAACAGTTCTTGACATATAGGGTTTAAGTTATAACTAAAGGATAAGAAAGATATAGATTACTGGTTTC
Organism: Papaver bracteatum; assembly: GCA_023529315.1. Classification (NCBI taxonomy): domain Eukaryota; kingdom Viridiplantae; phylum Streptophyta; class Magnoliopsida; order Ranunculales; family Papaveraceae; genus Papaver; species Papaver bracteatum. The sequence continues at coordinate 60,413 of JAJJWX010002939.1, read as the reverse complement.
TTGATCACGGTACTGAGAGTTTGATTTCTCTTGGTTTAACAACAGAAGTGGATTATTGAATCTTACCTAGCTCTGATACCATGGAATAATTTTTCATGGCATAGAGATCTAATGAAAGGGTTTTTGTATATTGCAGTATTCTCAAGGATTACAGACTCAACTTATACAAGTTTACAGACTACAAATAAGAAAACAGAGTACAACAAATTAACTGCAAAGTAACTACACAATATATGCAAGATATGGAATATCATAATATGCAAGATATGGAGATATGGAATATCTTAACATATCTTAACAGTAGTCACATGCTGACTATTGTAACATTTTGCAGTAACATTTGCATGTACATGATGACACATGTTACCTAGCTAGTAAGCTAATATCAATAACTCCCATGCAACGTAGTATAAACCATTCAAGTTTCAGTTGCAGTAACAAAGTGTGAAGGAATAAAATGATTGAAATCCTTTTTACCGCAGCCATATTTTGCAATGTTTGTTTAGTAGACTAGCTAAGTACCGTCTGTTCCATATTTAGTAATTAATTCAACATTATGTTTATTTGTTTTGACCATTGATCACATCATCGTAGTATGAATCTAGATGAAAGCATGTATATATCCCATGTTTAACTTGGAGTTAGTTTTATCAATAGAGCCGGTCCTGAAGGTGTGCAGGGTGTGCACCGCACAAGGCCCGGCTCTGTTAGTTAGGCCTTTTTCTAGTAAGTGACTGGGCCTTTTACAGCTCTTCCAATGCAGCCCATCCAGAGCCTTTACCTTTACCTTTTGCTTCAAGTGAAGTGAAAAAACAAAAAGCTATAGTGATTTGAAAAAATCATGACGCATAGTGCTAGGACTGACTAATTAACCTAGCATTTTTAGGGGCGACACAAAAAGACAAGAAAGGTCACAATTAGGAGATTAATCTACAATTCGTAGATAACTTTACCAATCCCGTTTTTTTAATGTCCAAACTACCCTTTACAATCGGTAGATAACTTTACAATTGGGAAGTTAATCCACAATCGGGAGTCAATTTAGTTTATATAACTTCTGAATATAAAGTATCCCCAAAATAAAATCCTCTATCTTTTGAATTTTGATTATCCTATAATCGGTAGTAAATAAAGTTATCTTGACTCCCGATTAAAGTAGACCTTTGGCTAAAATGCTACCATAATCGGTAGTCAATTTAGGTTATTTAACTCCCGAACATAGAGTAGCCCCAAAATGAGATTTTGCCAAAATCTTCTTTTTTCAGAATATTGGTTGAGCCTATGATCGGTAGTAAATGAAATTATTCAGACTTCCGATTATACAGTGGACCTCTTTGCCGAAATCCTACTATAATAGGTAGTCAAGATAGTTCATTTAACTACCGAATATATAGTAGCCCCAAAATGAGATTTTGCCAAAATCCTCTTTTTCTGAATTTTGGTTGAGTCTATAGTCGGCAATAAATGAAGTTATCCTGACTTTCGATTATCCTGGATCTCTTTGCAAATATCCAACCATAACCGGTACTCAATATAGTTCATATAACTACCGAATATATAGTAACCCAAAAAATAATATTTTGCAATCGGTAGATAAAAAAAAACTAAACTACCGATTATGAAGGGACATTTAAGCATTTTCAACCTATTTTATCTTTTTTTTTCGCCACTAAAAATGCTAGGCTAATTAACCACCACGCTGCCGTGTGGCTATTTTTCTTCTTATTCATTTTCTTATATTTTTATTTTTGTTATACATAATCTCCAATGTATATACAAACTTAAGCGGCCAAACCATTATACGTAACATATATCCTTTTTTCCTGATCAGATCCTTTTTCCTAATCAAATTGTACGTGGCCTACCTAATTGCGACTTTGTCACTTATTGAAAGGGTATATATACGCACAATATTTATGCCACGTTAAGAAATGTAAAAAGTTTCTACTTTTTTACATTAAAATGGACTACAATATTCTGACTTTAACATATGATTCAATTCTTGAAAATGATAAAGGAATTTTTGACATTTTTCATTATGATTTTGTTTTTCTTAGTCAGTGAAAATAAATTTCATTATTATATTATATATAAAATCGGAGGGAAAAAATTCGAATATGTAAAAAGGCCTTAAAATCAATTTCGCACAAGGCCAATTATGACGTGATGTGCATGATAAAGGAACCTCAATGAAACCACTTTCAGCCTAGTTTAAATATGGAAACCAATTTCATACTAGTTAAACATGGATGAAGATGAATTAACTAGTTTAGCTTAGCTTAACTTAGGCTTCCAACTAGTTTTATGTAATAATATTTAGTAAAATTAACTAAATTAAAACATGATGATATTAGATCCATACTAGTTTAAATATGGATGGAAAAAAAAAATCAAGTTAGATTCATCCTAGCTATTTTTGAATAATGTTTTGGGATATTTTGACTTAGTTGTCCATAAAATGGTACGCCTTTACGTTTGGTGCCTAACTTTGTTCAACTTTGAGTTAGGTGCCCAGTGAGTCCCAGTCAAACGCTTAACTTTAATTTTAATTTTAATTAATAAAAATGACCGATGACCATACCCACTAAAAAAATACCCCTTTTTTTTAAAATTTGTTGACCGTCAAGAAATTAATTTTAATTTTAATTAATAAAAAATGTACTTAAAGCCGTTAAAAAACTAAAATGGCCATCGTTTTTTCACAGTTGCTTCTTATCCATCCACACTTCTTTCTCGTTTACTCCACTCGAAGTCTCAAACTATGTTTCTGCTGCACTAATCAAATGAAAGGTTCATCGAAGAAATTAGTTGATGTTAGTGAAATAATGGCTGGATTTGGAGCTACTTTATGTGGTTAATTTTTGAAGATTTATTCTTTTTTAATCGGCAATTTTCATGTATGTTTATCTGTTTCGGTGAGTACTTTTGGTCCAACAACAACATGGTTACAATTTAACATCTGGTTTAAATTGAATGGTGGTCAATCCATTGATTAAATCTAATCTTTATATGGTTATCTTTGATTTTCATTAGATCTTCATACGGGGATGTTTGATTTTTGATTTTATAAAATGGGTTTGTGATTTTGATTGTTGGCTTGATGAAGAATGAAATTGGATTCTCCAAATGCTGATTTGACATTAGAATTATAGAACATTTTGATGCAAAGGTTTTGTTTACAGAAAATGGAGAAAAATGATCAGGTTGTGTTGAATGTGTATGTGACCCGACCATTGGATCAGACCCGAATTCCATCATCTTCTTCACCTGATTCTCTTTTACTGTAAGTATGTAACTCTGCAATTTCATTATCTTTTTCCGCAATTGATCGAACTTGATCATGTTTCCATCTTAAATTCAATGGGTTGCAGTATAAAAGCTTCAGTTCAATCAAATTCACTAATCAGCTGGACTTTTTTTTTTTTTGATTTTCTGAAGAAGTTTGAACTATTAATCTTTGTTGTTGAGTGTCTACGATTGAAATTTGTGATCAATTCGATCAATTATCTCAAGATTCATCTTAATTTTGTGAAATCCTAACCACTCATTATCGGACGACCAATATGAACCCACGTGTCTAACTGGTAAAGTTAGTAAATAAAACGAAAGTCTAATTTTCGTTGGTCATTTTATAATTTTAACTGTGAATTCGACGATCAACACGGTCAAAAAAAGTCAATACGTTGACTGGGACCCATTGGGCACCTAACTCAAAGTTGGACAAAGTTAGGCACCAAACGCAAAGACATACCATTTTATGGGCACCTAAGTCAAAATATCCCTAATTTTTTCTTTGTTCAAGACATGACGCATTCAGTTTCATCCACGTGACTTATCAAATATTTTTTTCAATTCTAGTTTAAGTCAGGATGCAACAAGTTTCATCCTATTTTTTTTTTCTGAAAAAAAAGCTCGCGAATTTACTATCAATAATGAATCTTGTTTTGTAGATCATCTAAAACCACTTCTAAAAATATAAATTTTATTAAAATCGGATATGTATATCAAAAGTTACAAGTTTTTTTGCGATTTGTTTATATATAGAGAAGAGATATAAAAGATTAAATAAATGAAATAAAACATAAATACGAAGGATATATTTATCTAGAAATTTTGGTGTTTATTTCTTCCGGACTTAATGTTTATTTGTCCATTAAGACCACACTTTAGAAATATTTGGACAATTGACCCATTTTTCATTAATATTCATAATCCTCATATTATTTTCATCATCAAGACAAACTAAGCAGGAAATTGGTTTCAAAAAAAAAAAAAAAACTAAGCAGGAAATAAGAAACATTTAGATGATTTTATGGATGGAATCATGCTGTTGCATCAACGCCAAGTACCTCTTCTCTCCATCTCATGTTTATCTTCACGATATAAATAAAGTCCATCTCGACGAACTTCATACCTGCAATCATATTTGCAAAATGCATAGTATTTGTCGTACCATCCATTTCCATGGTAAACCTCAAAGGTACCTTCATACCAACGATAATTCCAATTATCGTACCACCGAAAATCGCACCAAAAATGTGTATTACGAATCAGTGATTGCTCAAATCGCCAGTACCATTCCTCACCTACACGGAGCGTATGTAGACCTAGATCGTCATCATTGGACTGGCAATGCATATCCAACGAAACTTCATAACCTTCGATATCATTGTATACATGCACCTCCACATATTCAAAATCGAACAATGATGAACACTTGCAAACTAGAAATGAAAACAGTAGCAACAACGAGAGACTTACGACATTGCCATGGTTTCTAGTACCCATACTTGAAATCTAAATGAGTTTGTTGACACCCTATCGACCCCCCTGCTCTATATACACAATGGCTTATCAAAATGGCATAATAACCTCTGGAGAATCTTTATAATTTAAGGCTGACTGAAAAAATTGATCAATTACAGCTAACAAATTAATGGAGGAACATTTTAGGAAAAATCTAGTAAAACTTAATCCATTATTAATTAAAATTAGGTATCATTAATTAGCAACAAAATTAGGCAATATCATTAAATTGCTATAAATATGTACAGAACTGTGTCTCGTTGGATAAGGCTATATTCACAGGACAAATGTATTTAACACTACGTAGTTACCCGCCCACACGACGAGAGTAGTGTGGAATCTGTGGATGAAGTAGAAAAAACGGAAGTGTTTGTACCCAAAATTATTTTTGGGTACGAAACGCGATGAATGTATAATTTGGTGAATAATTAGGGTTAGGAGACGAGTTGAAGAACAAATAAGAGACGAAGATAAACGCAGGTTTTACGTGGTTCGGCATGGTTTTCCTACGTCCACGGGTGAATCCCCTTGGGGAGAAATGTTTTATTGATATTTGTATTACAGCGTCTGTTTTCTCTCCTCCCCTTCCTCTATATGATTTCTGCTCCTCCCCATTTATACAATTCAATATCTAATTTCAACGTAAACATAAATTGCATTAACTGCTCATTCATGCCTTCATATTCAATTCTATATGTAACAGCTGAGATTAATTCTGCATGTGTGAAACTAACATAATCAGATCTTGCATGGCTGAAACTCTATTTGAAATTCAATGGCTGAAAATCGCGAAATTAATGTTGCATGTCTTCATGGAGATTTATGTATGAAACAACACACTTATGCTTCATGATGGATTCTCGCATCTTTGGAAAGGTGGATCATGGACTGGCGGTTTTGGATAGATCTTTGGTTAGCGAGATAATTGGTCGGGCAGATGGATGGAGGTTGGTTTGCAGCATGGTTGAATGGCAGACTGGATGGAGGTTGGCTGGCATCATGGTTGAATACTGGTTGGCAGTGCGGAAGAGTTTTTGGCTGGGAATTGGTTAGCAGCGTTGCTGGCTACAAGACCGAAAATTGGCTAGGGGGCGACTGTCTTCGATAGTTGACCGACGGTTGACTTTGACTATTGACCGGTCGTTGACTTTGATTGTTGACCGGCCATTGACTTTGACCATTGTTCCTGACTGTACGATGACTTTGATAGTTGACCGACTTTGACCATTGTTCTTGACCGGACGATAACTTTGATAGTTGACCGACTTTGACCATTGATTGGTCTGTGCAGGCGAGTGGACTGCCTTGGTTGACTGGTTAGCGGGCTTGGATGAGGACCAAAAGATGATTCAAGTATCAATTTGGCCCATTAAGTGGTATTTTTTTCTTATGGTACAAACATCGCCCCCTCTTAACCTCCAACTTGTTGGGGGTTAAGACAAATCCGTTTTCCTGAGTCAGTAATAAACTCGCCCCTAAGTGTGGGTTATTGATGCTGAAGTGATTGGTGAACTTCCCTTGTTTTTTGCGGAAATCACAATCAAGACGCCCCCAAGTGAGGCTATTGTGATTGGGATTTTGGCGAGAAGGAATTGGGCATAAACCGTTGTTATATCTTAAAAACTGGACTGAACGAAGAACTAGACTGAAACGAAAGCGTGATACTAGGACGGAGTGATGTTGGAAATGAGTGGTAACAGCATTGAATGAAATTGGCCTGCAGCAGCTGCGATCAGCTGGACTGCGGTAGATGCGAATAAAATTGCACTGCAGCAGCTGCGATCAGCTGGACTGTATGAGTTGCGAATAAAGCTGGAATGCAACAATTGTGATAAGTTGGACTGTAGCAGGGACGAGTAAAACTGAACTGCAACAGCTTCGATCAGCTGGATTGTAGCAACGACGAGCAACATTGCAGCAGCTGCGGTCAGTTGGACTGCAGGAACGACGAATAGGAGTTATATTGTAGCACCTTCGATCAGATGGACTGCATCTGCGACGAGCAAAGTTGAAATGCAACAACCGCAATCAGCTGGATTGCAGCAACGATGAGCAACACTGCAGCAGATGCGGTCAGCTGGACTACATCAGCTGGAATGCAGCAACGAACAAAGTTGCACTGCAGCTGCTGCGACCAGCTGGACTGCATGAACTGCGATCATGGATGGAGTGCATTAGCTGCGATCAGTTGGAATGCAGCAGCAACGAACAAAGCTACACTGAAGTAGTTGCAATCAGCTGGACTGCATGGACTACAAGCATGGCTGGAGTGCATCAGCTGCGATCAGCTGGAATGCAGCAGCAACGAACAAAGATACACTGCACCAGCTGCGATCAGCTGGACTGCAGGAAAGACGAGCCTCACTGCAGCAGCTGCGATCAGCTGGACTGCAGGAGGTGCGAACATGTTTGCAGCAGCTGCGATCAGCTGGGATGCAGGAATAGAAACCTATCTGGCTACGCAAAGCACTTTGGTCACTGATCTGCTGCAGCATTGGGAAATTGACTTAAAAAGTTCGATAAACTTAGGTGTAACAGTTGCAAATAAAACTAGACAGCATCAGCTGCGTCCAACTGAAGTGCAACTAGATCGCATCGATTGTGTCCAATCGAGTCTGAATCTTAGTTGAAATCGGATCGCATCTGTTGCGTCCAACCGAGTGCAGCAGTTTCTTTTGAACTGGAGTACAATAATTCAATCAACATAACTATGGCAGTTTAACATTACTGATTGTAATAATTGCATAAAAATATTATGGTGTATGCTCGCCCCTTCTTAATCCTGCAATTCATTGGAGGATTAAGAAGTTCGGGTTACCTGAAGTTTCGATTTTCAGAAGATGAATTCCGTATTGCAATTAGGTGTTGTGTAACTCACCCCCAAGCGTATGGAGTGTTACGCAGCTCGCCCCAAAAGAATTATTTCAGACCATGAGGTGTCACATATCTCGCCCCCAAGTGATAGTCATTCACGTTGAAGTGATATGCAACTCGCCCCTAGAAGATAGTGATTGTCATGTTGCTCAATGCTCACACAAGGGTGCACTTCCTTGCTGCATTTTGCTCGCGCATGGAATTTTAAAGATGTCTGCTATCTGGAATTCGCGTGGGGGTGGGGGCAATACCTCTATTCCAGATGCGCACAGAATTGAAATGTGTGCATCCCCTCGTTGAGAAAATGCTCGCCACATTAAAGGTGTCTCATTGAACAAAAGTATGCATGATTAAATGAAAAGATGAAAAAATATGTAAATTGTATACTTACCTTATTGAAAATGTTACCGCGACTTCGTTTATGAAGTGACTAGGATGCCCACTGGCTATGTCGGTGTTTTCCAGAGACGATGATTATTATAGCTACCTTAGCGCCTCGTCTCGACTTAGCCATTGATTTGTCTGTGGGACTGGAATGCACCCGTTAAATCAAAACTAGATTGAAAACAGTTGCCACGGAACTGTATTTTAGTAGATGCAATCGGATGTACTGTGACAGCTACGCATCAAACTGGACTGAAAGAGTTGTGGGGAAAACTGTATTGAAACAGTTTTGGGGAAAACGGACTACAGTAGTTCGACCAACTGGACTGTAGGAACTAAAAAGGACTGTGGATGTTCGACCAATAGGCCAGCAGCTGTTGCTGTAAAACTGGATTACAGCAGTTCGGTCAACGGACTGTATCAGTTATGCGGAAAAGAACTGCAGCAATTCGGTCAAATGGTATGCATTATTGCTGAGGAACTAGATGACAGCAGCTCAATCAATTGACTGTAGTAATTTCGATGTTGATTGAATGCGACCATTTCTGATGCTGTCATTTTACATTTCTAAAAATTCAATTTTCTCCGAAAAATTGAAATTTCTCCTTCACGACGTTGGGAATTGACATATGATCTCATCGGGCCGAAAATCACTTAATTTGGATGCACGATGGAGAAGTTATGGATGAAGCAAAATTGGTCGGTTAGCCCCTTGCTTCAAACATGTTGATGATGTAAAACAAATATTATTCTCCAATTGTAAAATTTCACCCTCATGTCGTAGGATATTGAAATGCGATCGCAACGAGCCAAAAATTTTCTAATTCGGGCGTGAGACGAAGAAGATATCAACGAAACAAATTTTAAGACCAAGCCCTAGTGGGCGTATAAATCTGTCAGCCAAATGAATGTGGGATGAAAAATCTGGGGCTACGTTATTAAGTTATATCGCGCCACACTGAAATCGTACTACGGATTAAAGTTGCACCGGATCAGGACTAAATTAAACCTCCAAATAATCGTTCCCGACTAATCGGGTTGACCGACTAGTCTCAATTAATCGCCGATGGATCGGCGATTGCCGCTCGGTTTGGCCGCCGGCTCAGGCCGTTGCTATCGCCTCCGCTCGCCGCCGCCGCTGAGGTGGGCCGCCGGGTCTGGCCTCCGTCCCTTTTTTTTTTTTTTTTAATCCTTTCGCAACATATTTATGGAACTGTGATCTATCCCGTTGGAGCTTTGGTGACAGGTTTCATTGAGTTGTTGTATTTTCCTTGCAAGCTTTTCGTAACAGCCTTATGGATTTTTAGCAACGGTTCTAGGGGTCGTTTTTGTTTCTCATGGACCTTTCATCGTGGTTTTGCTACACTTTTGTGTCCCTTTCTGGAACTTCTTGAGACACTTTTCTGGTGGGTTTTCTCTAGGGTTTTCAATCCCCTACAGATGTAGGAAACTTGTCACCTCTGCGATCATGACTGTAGTGATTTTGTCATACAACAAAACTCGAACAGGTGGATGATCCTTTATTTGAGAAGCAATTTTTTCGAACATTGGACTTGAACATGCTGCGTATCGAATATCCTGATAACAATCTTGATGATTTTTGCAGTGAGTCAGCTGTGGTGTCTCTCGACTGCGATGTTGAACTACATCAGTTGCGATCAACTGGACTGCAATAACTATAATAAACTGGTCTGCAGCAGCTGCGATCAGCTGGACTGCAGTGATTGGAAACAAAACTGGACCAAGCCATGTTGCAGATCGAACATACATCAACAATTTTGATGATGTTTTTACGCCATATTTTTTTCGTGAACTGAACGTCCTGACAATAGTTTTAACAACCCTTGCAATGGTACAGATTGGGCGCTCTCCGAAGGTAGTAGTTTCAAAAACTCTTGAACTGTGAATCTGTTCTGCAGCAGTTGCGACCAACTGGACTGCGGTATGTACGATTTTATGGTCAGCTGCACTGTGACTATTGTGATCAAAATGGGCTGCAGCAGCTACGATTAACTGGACTGCAACAGTGATTTTTCACGACGTCCAAACAGCTTTTTCACGGAAACGATTTTGAAGCACTTTTTACAACTTTTCTCAATGGGAGAGTACGATACCTTTTCTCGTAATCCCCTTAGCCGGCGCCAATGTTTGTACCCAAAATTACTTTTGGGCACGAAACACGATGAATGTATAATTTGGTGAATAATTAGGGTTAGGAGACGAGATGAAGAACAAATAAGAGACGAAGATAGAAGCAGATTTTACGTGGTTCGGCATGGTTTTCCTACGTCCACGGGTGAATCCCCTTGGGGAGAAATGTTTTATTGATATTTGTATTACAACGTCTGTTTTCTCTCCTCCCCCTCCTCTATATGATTTCTGCTCCTCTCTATTTACATAATTCAATATATAATTTCAACATAAACATAAATTGCATTAACTGCTCATTCATGCCTCCGTATTCAATTCTATATGTAACAGCTGGGATTAATTCTGCATGTGTGAAACTGCTTGTAATCGATCTTGCATGGTCAAATCTAAATTTGAATTCAATGGTCAAAACACCGGAATTAATGTTGCATGTCTTCATGGTGATTTATGTATGAAACATCACACTTATGCTTCATGATGAATTCTGCATCTTTGGCAAGCTGATCAAGGCTGGCGCTTTGGATAGATCTTGGTTTAGCGATAATTGGGTCGGCAGACTGGATGGAGGTTGGTTGCGACATGGTTGAATACTGGTTGGCAGTGCGGAAGAGTTTTTGGTTGGGAATTGGTTAGCAGCGTTGCTGGCTACAAGACCGAAAATTGGCTAGGGGGCGACTGTCTTCGATAGTTGACCGACGGTTGACTTTGACTGTTAACAGGCTGTTGACTTTGACTGTTGACCGACAGTTGACTTTGACCATTGTTCTTGACCGGACGATGACTTTGATGGTTGACAGACTTTGACCATTGTTCTTGACCCGACGATGATTTGATAGTTGACCGACTTTGACCATTGATCGGTCTGTGCCGGCGGGTGGACTGCCTTGGTTGACTGGTTAGCGGGCTTGGATGAGGACCAAAAGATGATTCAAGTATCAATTTGGCCCATTAAGTGGTATTTTTACTTATGGTACAAACAGGAAGTTTAGGTGGTGCAGGAATTCAAAATTTCAAATATGATGTTATAGATCGTGAATCTCTTGGCATTAAGGTTACAATTACGTGTTTATTTTGTTACCTCTAGTTACTAGTAATTCATTAAATTAAAGCTCGCTTTTTTTTCTCTGGCTAAGTCTTATGGTGTGCTAATCAAGCAGCTAGATTAACAGTCCACGTCAACTAGGCCAACCTTTTAAGTCCTCTGACAGTGCTAATCTAGCATGCTAGTTGCTAAATAAAACAGCGGTAGACACTGGATGATACAGTGGAAAATGAAAATTTCCTTTTTGCTGATTCCAACAGCGCTTGACCCAATCAATATCACTGTTCAATTATTTTTTTTGACACGAACACCACTGTTCAGTTGTCATTTCTTGCATCAGGACACAACGTCGTCCTATGAATTTACAGCAACCCCTAAAAGCTAGATTAGGAGATTTATAGGCCCAACAAATCATCTTTTCCATTTTCAAAATAAAATAAAATCATCTTTCCCTTTTGAACGGACGATCCAAGATCATTACCAGTTGTAATCTTCCCTTTAATTCGTCTCCATGTGCGCCAGGTAGATAGATATTCAGAAAGAAAACAAAATTAAAATAAACCTAAGATGGTGGTCTAACGTACAATAAAATTAGATTGTTAATATCACTGCCACACGGGATGGATCGCACTTGGTCAAATCCCGTATATTTGACTTCAATTAAATTACGATATTTTTCTACTTGAATGTCCAATTTATTCCCTAGAATATTCTTACAGCGCCGAATGGTTCAGAGAAAAAGTAATTTGCTAGTTCAAGTGCGATTAAATACTAAGAGAAAAAACTAGTGTTAACAGATAGACAACACTTTTATTATTTAAATTATAATATTTTTCGGCTAATCTAGTAGCTCAGCCTAACCCATAGGACTTAGCCTCACAATGCACGAAGAGATTTCGCCATCCAAGAAGCTTTTAACTAGACACAACAGAACTGTAAGCACTAAAGCACAGCCTTTATTAACCAGTAAAGGGTCCAGGAAAGGCCCATTATCTTTCAGAAATTTTCCTACATTACTTACTTCCTTGCACCATATATACAGATCTGCTATCACCGGTGTCCAAACAACATAAATCGTGGATTTGAGATTTTTAGCCCCGTCCATTCCATTACATGTTGGATTTGGCACCCACGGCTGAGCATAGTGGCTAAGGGTGGATCTACGAATTTAGAACAAAAGATAAACGAAGGTAGGTAAGTATTGAACGAGTGTAATGTAATTTGTTTTAAAACTTGCATTACTGAAACCTAAGTAATTAGATCCTAACACGAGTAACGCAATGCCTTTCCAACAACCAAAAGTAAAACATTCATCAATATGAAGGCCTTCTATCAATCAAATATTGATACTTATGGAATATCTTTGAGGACTTTCGATGAACCTGCAAGATGAAAAACTATTAGATAAAAGTACAAAAGGAGTTAAACTTACTTGGTAGGAACACAGTTCTCTGGAGGGAAAACCGTAAAAGTACTCCACTCTAATATATAGGAAACTACATATGTTAGCTACCACTTTTCTATGGTAACCTTCTTTTATACACTCTCAGTCCACTTTTAAGCGTCCACTTGGACTTTGTCAAGATATTAAGGAAATCATATGAAATGTCATGACTAACCTTTGACTAGCCTATTTAATATTATGTTATATTACCAAAATTAAAATTATTAATGTTAAAATTTTAATTTGGATAATATTATTATTTTAGAAAATATTGTAAAGAAATAAAAGCAAATCTATACTTTTATTATGAAATCCAAAATTTAAGAAATTTTTTTTCCTCCATATGATTTAAAATTTGGAGCCTTTATTTAAAAGGGAATTTTATTTTTGAAATTGTAGAGTGTTTCCTCTTTAGATATACTATACCATATGAATTTGAGATTTTGTCATAAATGTTTTGTAACTGCCCATAAATGTTGTAATTACCCATAAATGTTTTTATTTAAAAAAGAAATGACAATTAATATAAAAATATATTGAATGGATTTTTTCCTTGTATATAGTAATGACATTTATGATTTTGAATTATGTTTTTTTTAAAAAGGATTTTATAATTATAAAAAAGAAAGGGTATATTTGATAGTTTAAGGGAAAAATATGTCTATAAACAGAGCGGACAGTTAAAAGCGGACAAACCAAAGTAGAAATTAGGACAGATAAAAACGGACAGAGGGAGTATATATATATATATAGTGTATATTGTCTTTACGGTAAGGTGTCCTCATCAAATTCGTCAACACTTCAGATTTCATAAATCCACATGCTTCCAACCCGTTGAGAGACGGACTGGGTGTGCATCTGGAAAAATGCGAATTGAATTGGGTAAAATTCCCGGATTTGGGTGATATGCTCACCCCTAGGATACTTTGGGTAAGTTCTTATCAATGTAGTCAATCTCGGCCGAGACTCGCCGAAAACTTCAATTTCGGCTCTCAAGGTAGCGAAATGCTTAAATTCCTCCGAGACGAAATTTGGCCTGAATTGTCAGAATTTCTGGTTGAATCTCCATTGACTCGGACAGAATTGGCCAGAAATCTTGGTTGAAGTTTTTGAAATTTGTATAGTCTAGAATTTTCTATTATTTTGAATGGAGACTTGTTTCTATTTTAAAAATTTGGTGGTATTTACACACAATTATGTGTGAAAAACTTTTAAAAAACGCTTGTTATACATACTATATGTATAAAATTCAGAAACGAAGTTTCAGTAGTTACTCCGAGATTTCATCGTAAACCTCCATTAAAATTTCCCCAAGATAAAGTTGTCCCCGTATCTCAGTCGGAAATCCGAAATTAACTACATTTTGAAATATCATATTAAAATTGGAAGATGTTCGGCGTTCAACAAGTACGATAGAAGTAAATGAGCTAGCCTCATGCTTGGCGATATAGCTTATATCATTCGATAAGAATCGGTTGTTGTATTGCAATTTATACCATTTATTTTCTTATTTGGTGTGCTTGTGTTGGGTTGTTGTTTATAATTAATAATATTTAAGATAGTATCTTAGAATGTTAATGGTTTTGTTGATCTGGAAAAACAATCGAAGTTAAAAAAACCCTTGTGAAACGGTGGAAGCCTACTATTCTTATGATTCAAGAGACTAAGCTTAGTGCTTGTAATGACAAGATTGTGCGTCAATGTTGGGGTGTGACTCAGTGTAGGTGGATTGTTTTAAATTCATGGACGATCGGGCGGAATTTCGTTAATTTAGAATTCGGATATGATTGAAGTTGACTACTTTATAGAAGGTATTTTTACTATGAGCATTTCTTGTCGTAATTTGGAGGATAACTTCCGTTGGGTCTTGATTGGTGTTTATGGTCCTAGCAATGTGAACGAAAAAAATAAAATTTGTATGGAGTTAGACACCTTCCATGGTTATTGGAAAGGAATGTCTTTGTGTTTATGGGGAGACTTCAATGAGATAAGATACATGGCGGAGAGAAGGGGTTGTTGTAGAGCTTCGAATTCAATAAAATTCTTCGATGACCTATGTAATGAGTTGGTCCTTATCGAATTTCCACTTTTCGGTGTGGAGTATACTTGGAGTAGACCACCTAACAAGAAGAGAAAAATTGACCGTTTTCTTTTCTCGTCGGAATGGGAAGATCATTTTCCAAATATCAACTACAAGAAACTTGCAAGGCCTTTTTCGGATCATTTTACCATTGAGTTATGCTCAAAGGACTCGGATTGGGGTGCTTGCCCTTTTCGATTTCAATTAGCTTGGCTTCAAGGAGATAACATAATTTCTTCAATGAAACAATGGTGCGAATCATTTTCTTTTGTAGGCATAAAGAGTGAATGTTTTTCAAAGAAGTTACATGCTTTGAAGGAGAAATTGAAGGCGTGAAATCAAGACGTCTTTGGGAACATTGATAGGGGAATTGACTTGGCACTTTCCAAGATGAAGGAGTTAGATGAACTAGATGATTGAAGGGGTCTTAACGAAGGTGAAAAACGCATGATTGTGACAGCTAAAGTGGAGTTTGATAACGTTGCAGCAAAAGTCAAGAATTAGATACTTTCGAGATGGAGATAGAAACACCAAACATTTACATCGAGTATTGTAGGGTCATAGAGCTTTTAACAACATCAATAAACTTCGTACCAATGGCCGATGGACCGAAAACAAAGAAGAAATCAAGTTGGGTATTACAAATCATTTTGGGTTAGCGTTTAAAGAAAATTCAAACATCGTCCAAGAATCGAAAATATGTGTCTAAAGCGTCTTGATGAGAATGCAAGCATATGGTTGGAGAGACCGTTTAATGAAGAAGAAGTTAAGAATTCAATTAAATATTTGGAAATTGATCGTGCATGCTACGGGTCTGGATGGATTCCTATGAAGTTCTTTCTTATTTGTTATGATTCTCTAAAAGAATATTTGATGAAGGTTTTTGAAGAATTTCATGACCATAATATTCTTCATTAGTCTTTGAAAAATAATTTTATTGCGCTTATCCCTAAGAAGGAGGGTGTAGAAGAAGTAAAATACTTTCGGCCTATTAGTCTCATTGGGAGTGTGTGTGCAAAATCATTTCAATAGTTTTGGCGAAGCGTTTAAAGGTATACCTTCCTACTCTAATCTCAACAACTCAATCTAGTTTCATTAAAGGAAGACAAATTCTTGATGGAGTATTGAAAAAAAACGAATGTATAGATTCTAGACTTCGTCAAAAACTAGTGGGGTTAGTATGTAAGCTTGATTTCGAAAAGGCTTTTGATAATATGTGAATTGGAATTTTTTAAATGAAGTTTTTTTTTCAAATTAGGGTTTGGTGGTGTTTGGAGGGCTTGGATTAGAAATTGTTTAACATTCTCAAATTCTCGGTTCTTGTCAATGGATTGTCTTTCGGTTCCTTCGGTAGTGAAAAGGGACTTCGTCAAGGAGACCCCCTTTCTCCTTTTCTCTTTATTATTGTTGGTGAAGTCTTAAGTTTTATGTTAAACAAAGCACAAGAATATGATCAAATCTCGGATTTTTCCGTCAAGGAGGGGGGACAAAAATAAATTTATTTGAGATTTTTTGGTGTCTCTGTGCCCCATGTTCCATGTTTGCCAAAATGATTTTAGGTTTCTTAAAACTCGAACTTAATTTCTAAATTTATATCCCTCTGTTAAACTTCAAGTTCAAGATCAAATATTCATAGTATTATTTTCATCATCAAGACAAAACAAGCAAGTAAACGAAACGTTTAGATAATTTTATCAATCGAGTCATGTTGCAAGCATCAATGCCAAGTACCTCTTCTCTCCCTCTCATGTCTATCTTCACGATATAAATAAATTCCGTCTCGCAGAACAGACCAAGAACAACGATTTAGGCATAAGTCATGGAATTTGTCGTACCATCCATTTCCTTTATAAACAGTAACTGTACTTTCATACCAACGATAATCCCTATTGTCGTACCAACGAAAATCACACCAAAATTGCGTATTCCTAATCAGTGATTGATGAAATTCCCAGTGCCATTCCTCATCTTTGCGGAGCGTATGTACACCTAGATCGTCATCATTAGACTTGCAATGCATATCCAACGAAACTTCATAACCTTCGATCTCATTTGTTACCCGCACCGTCACTCTCTCATAATGGAACCATGAAAATGATGAACACTTGGGAACTAGTAACGGAAGCAGTAGCAGCAACAACAGACTTACGGCATTGCCATTGTATCTAGTACCCATACTCGAATCTGGATGAGTCTGATGACACCTTATCAATCTACCTATCTATTTATACACATAATGGCTTATCGGAATTAATGGCATAATCACTGTAGAATCTTTATAATTTAAGGCTAACAAAAAAAAAAAAAAAATGATCGATTACATTTACAGATAACAAACCTTCCTAAATTGGGGCCTATAGGAATTAATTTGGGCCTATCACTACGTGTCAAAAAAGAGACATTTTGAAATAAATGGGTAACCCCTTAACCAATTATTTTTTTAATGGCAAATTTACCCCTGATTAATTAGTGTTAATTTGGATAATTAGTGATAAAATTTCGTGTTAGATGTGAAATTAATTTTTGTTAATGAATCATTTGAATATGAAGAAATTTAAAATTTAATTTTTTTTTGAAGAACACCAACTCATAATCGATTCATGTTCTCATTTGTATCAACCGATTGTGACCTCAAAAACATACAGAGATTTTTTGAAACTAGCTTCTACCCAGAATCGGTTTATATGGACTTGAAAATCAACCGATTATCCATAATCGGTTTATATTGGCATGAACGTAAACCGATTGTGGGTAAATTTTCTCTTTTTTATCTGTGAACTATGTGTTGTTAAACATCAAATAAAATTAAAATTTATTCTATACCCGACTTAATGAAATGAAATCGAGTATGATTTCATACTCATTATATGATCGAGTATTAACATTAAAAATAATGGGTTAACCAGAATCGGTTTACACGATACATATGTAAAAACCGATTCCTGACATTGCACAACATGAATCGTTTTATAAGAATCCTCATGAAATCCTATTCTAACAAAAAAAAAGATACAGAAAAATTGAGAACAATAATCGGTTTACTCGACACACATATAAAATCTGATTCTAACATTATAAACAACAATCGGTTTTATAAGTGCTAATGTAATCCGATTCTGGTTCAAATTTCTCGAAGCAGAAAACATATCAAGGACAATCGGTCTTTGTGGGCATGAACATAAACCGTTTCTATTTGCAATCGGATCACATATACATTAACGTTAACCGATTCTGATAAAACCAGGAAAAAATTGATTTCAAAAATTTCAATTTTTGAGCAATTTTATGTTACTAAAACCTAGTTTATAGGGTTAGGTTGAGAAGAAAAGAAGAAGAATTAGTTGAAGTGGAGACGGAAATGAATTTGATTTTGATTTTAGTTTTTAATTTTATGATTAGGATTTGATGGGGACAAATTAGTAGTATTAATATTTGATAAAGGGTAAAATGGTAGTTTCATCAAATTTAGACACTCTTTATCATTCTTTATGGGGTGGATGAAAGAATCCATATGCCCCAATTAAGTGGCATACGCCCCAATTTAGGAAGGATAACAAATTATTGGAGGAACAATTTAGGGAAAATCCAAAACTTAATTGCACTATTTTACCAAGAAAAATTTGGTAACATCATTGATTAACAAATATGTTAAGTGATAGTGTGTCTCGTTGGATAAGGCTATGTTCAGTGTTCATTGGCAAATGTATTTAACACCTCGAAGTTATCCACATGTCCAATATGAAAAAACGAAGTTTAGGAGGTGCAGGAACTCAAATGTGGAAAATGTTAAAGATCGTGAATCTCTTCGGCATAACGCCATAACAACACTGCTGCAGTTTTAGTTGGGGCCGTGGAGGTATATAGGTTTAATTAGCACTAAGCAAGTAATTAAGGTACCAATTTCGTGTATATCTGTTATGACCAATGGCTCTTCCAAGCACAATCAATCGAGAATTGAAATAGAAATGAAAACAAATGTAAAACAGACACACACACAACACAAGGATTTATAGTGGTTCGATCAAGATGATCTACATCCACTTTGGAAGATGACGATAACGTTGCACTATGATTGGAACAAGGTTACAAGAGTATACACTCCTCTCAAGAACAAGACCTTACTCTCTCTTAAGAACACTACTCTTTCTCTCTTTGGAACTCTTAGTATCTCTCTGATACTTGGGATGATTTTAAATGCTAACTAATGAAGGTATATATAGGTTCTCATGCCCACCTTCCCTTGCACAAAAAACAAATGGGCTAACCCTTTTTTGAAAACAAGCAAGAGAATTAGTCTACCTTCTCTTTTTGAAAACTAAGAAATTAGACCATCTAGAGAGTTAGACTTTCTAGAAATTAGACTATCTAGAATCCAATACTAAGCCACCTTATTCAAGGAACATGTGTTACAATATCAGTAACGTCTAATTATTACTCATTCATTAAAATGACGCTCTCTTTTTCTTCCTCTCAAGGAAATGAAGAAATTTTACCATTTAAGAAGCTTTAGCCGGATATAGCTGAACAGTAAGCACTAAGCACATGCCTTCATTACTCGTGGATTGGAATTCACCACCAATTTATGATATTTATCCCAATGATGAGATCATATTATGTTCTAGTTATGTGGGTCCATATCCTCTTGAAGCAGTATGTAATAAGATGGATCAACGACATCAACTTCACTTTTTCGATGAGCAAATATTTATCAATCAGATATTAATTATGCCAAGATTATTTAAGTTGAAGGATTTTCATCGAAGAATTATTTAAACAAGAACAAATACTGGAAAAATTCGAGGAAGAATTTTTTTTCAGAAGGGGAGAATGGTGGAGTATTTATGGAAGGATAATATACATGTAGGATTTGGGGACAAAAAAACGAAAATAACATGGAAGGTACCTAGCTCAGCTGGTCATCCCCGTTCCACAAAGTTTCATGCATTCCAAGAGGTCCCAGGTTCGTGTCCCCAATGACATAATATTGTAGAAATTAACATGGAAGTCAGAGTTAGTTTGCCCCATTATGACACCATCTCAGTTCCCATCCGCTTCAGTTTCCTTGGTTAGGTTACCCATGAGGCTTGCTTGTAGGCTAGCATAGCAACTTGTCCAATTAATGTAGTAGTATATTGTTGGAACTTAGCTTATTAGGCTTCCAACTAGTTAATGTAATACTCTTTAACCAATAAATTTAATAAAAAAATAAAAAAAAAGTAAATATTTAACCAATAAATTTAATTAAAAAAAACGAAAATAAGTAAATATTTAACAAATTTAAGTGATTCAGATAATAGGTAAATGTTTGACAAATGTAAGTAATTTAATTTTAAAACTTAAATTACTGTAGTCTAAGTAACTACAACATAACAAGAGTAACCCAAACTTTTAAACAATCAAGAGTAACTAGATGACCGCTTACACAGTGGGACGGTCGACCGAAAAAAATGACCCAAAATTAAATTTTGTATGATGGTTATGCAATCAAATTTCGAAAATTATGCCTAAAATTGAAATATCACTTTTCCTGAAACGGAGGAGGCACGTCGTTTTATTAGCTGCAACGGAAAATTAGTTGATGCATAAACCAAAATATGGATAATGTGTTATGAATACTTAGTGGTGGTTTGCATAATGACTACACATTCAATTTTCAAAAATTGTGCCTAAAAGGATAAACACCTCCGAATTTTTCTTAAAAACTCTAAATTTGATATTGTTGTTTGTACTTATAACGTAGATTTCTTCAAAATTTGTAAAATTCTAAGACACGGATTTTCAGATATGTTATATTATAGTTTGCATTCCAATTATACCCTTGAAAAAATAGGATAATTAAGGAGCTATAGTAATTGGACTAAAAGGGAAGGGCGGTTGCGTCATTCCAAATGGTACACCAAAGTTTGGTTACCAACACCAAACAAAATCCAATCTTTTTGCTTCAATTTGGAAAAAAAATCATCTGCAAGATTGACACAAAATCACCATATATAAAGTCCTCCCTCGCTTCGCTCGGTTGGCCTAATAATTCATCGAGATGAATTTCTTCGATAAATCCAAGATTTCTTCTTCTAGAATATCTTGGAGGACTTTCACTTCACCTACGAGATGAAAACTACTAGTTATATACATAAAAAAATTAAATTAATAAGTAAGGAAAAAAACTCTTTGAAGATAAAGAGTCAAAAGACTAAGATCTGATCAATATCAGTGTAGCCAAAATCACTCTCCAAGGTCGATTACTTGCCGAGCAATCGCTACAACCTATATGACCGAACCACTTCCAATTTCAATCCCTTTCCCATTTTTAGCAATTAATAAGGTTGAATTTGTCAATTTGAACCGATTTTTGAGGAAAACTAGTTGACTAATCTTCGGAGTTGGCCTTAATATAATACTGATATTAAATTAAAATAAATATTTACGGCCCTACCTATTAATTTGTGGAAGAATTTTATAGTAGGAAAAAGATTTATAAGGATGTTGCCCTTATAAACATCTAAATGATCTAAAAATCTTAATGATCTAAACATCTTAATGATCTAAACATCTCGATTTTGTAGGAATATCTTACTGATCAAAAAATCTATCTTCCAAGAAAAAAATGATCTAAAAATCTTGATTTTATAGGAAGAGGTTTATTTATTTTCTAGATTCCCATGGCTTGGGCCTTCAAAACTTTGAACAATTGTAGTATTCATTGGCAAATTCAACTTTGAAATTTCAATTTCAAGTTCAAGATCAATATTCATAGTATTATTTTAATCAGCAATACAAAACAAGCAAGAAAAAGAAATATTGAGATGATTATATCAATCGAATCATGCTGCTGCATCAATGCCAAGTACCTCTTTTCTCCAACTGTCCCTGTCTATCACGACGATGCAGATAAATTCCATCTCGACGAACAGACCAGTAACACCAATTTAGGCATAATTCATGGAATTTGTCGTACCATCCATTTCCTTTATAAACAGTAACTGTACTTTCATACCAACGATAATCCCGATTGTCGTACCAACGAAAATCACACCAAAAATGTGTATTACGAATCAGTGATTGATGAAATTCCCAGTGCCATTCCTCATCTTTGCGGAGCGTATGTACACCTAGATCGTCATCATTAGACTTGCAATGCATATCCAACGAAACTTCGTAACCTTCGATATCATTCTGTACGAACACCCTCACAATATCAAAATGGAACCATGAAAATGATGAACACCTGGGAACTAGTAATGGAAGCAGTATCAGCAACAACAAATTTACGGCATTGGCATGGTTTCTAATACCCATACTCGAATCTGAATATGTCTAATGACGACCTATGAACCTAGCTATTTTATATGCACAATGAATTATCGGAGTTAATGGCATCATCACTGGAGAATCTTTTAAATTTAAGGCTAACAAAAAAATAATCGATTACGGCTAACAAATTATGGAGGAATGTTTTAAGGAAGATCTAATACTTAATTGCATCACTATTTTACGAAGAAAAATTAGGTAACATAATTAATTAGCAAACAAAAATTAGGCAATATCATTAAATAGCTACAAATATGTGAAGTGTGGCTAGTTGGATACTTGGATGAGGGTATATTCACCTTCTTTTTTTTTTAAACTAGGCATAGGCCCGTCCTGCCCCTGGCAGCGTAGCCACCAGCTTACTCCCCACTGAGCAAACTCAGCCCCATGAACCCCATAATAAAGTTAGAATAATTACACGAGTATTCCAAAGTTTGAGCGGAGACTCGAACTCCTGACCTCCTCCTTGAGAGTCATGCTCCTGGCCAACTGGGCTAACCCCAGATGGTTGAGAGTATATTCACCTAAAAAAAATGTATTTAAACCTCGTAGTTATCCACCCACATGTCCAATATAAGAAGGAGAGTAGTGTGGATTAAGTTGAAGAAAAGGGAAGTTTAGGTGGTGCAGGAATCAGAATATAAATAATGCTAAAGATCTTGAGGGCGTAACAACACTGCTGACATTTAGTTGTTGCAGTGCAAATATTGGTTTATATTTGTTATGACCAATGGCTCTTCCAAGCACAATCAATAGATAATTGAAATAGAAATGAAATCAAAAGTAAAACAGGCACACATACACAACACAAGGATTTATAGTGGTTTGATCAAGATGATCTACATCCACTTTGGAAGACGACGATAACGTTGCACTATGATTTGAACAAGATTACAAGAGTATAAACTCCTCTCAAGAACAATGCCTTCTATGCCTCTTACCCTCTTTCAACTAGCATACATTTATTTCTATCTTTGTTACTGATGTTCTACAATGAAAACAATCAAGGCTATATATAGGAGCAAAACCAAGGCCTTATGTCGACATATAGCACAAGAGGGAGACACATTGGATGCACCACTACATTGAGTGCTCCACTACTCCACTACTGTGAGTGTTCCACTACATTGATCGACATCTATTCATACACCACCTTGGGAGGTCCACTTAGTGATAGTGATGATTATACTTTAATCATTCAAGACACATATACACTACAAATCTCCACCTTTACTTGAATACCATCACCACTTATCATCATCGTCTTCGCTCAGCCCCTCAGGGGCTCTCAACACCTGTTGACACCAACCAAGTCCAAGCAATTCTTGAACTTGATACTTGGAACTGGCTTCGTCAACATGTCCGCAGGGTTATCCGCTGTAGGAACCTTTAGCATCGCTATCCTACCTTCCTCAACTGCATCCTTGATAAAATGATACCTGACATCGATGTGCTTCGTTCTCTCATGATACATTTGGTTCTTGGTCAAGTGAATGGCACTTTGACTATCACAGAACAAAGTTGCATTCTCTTGCTTGAAACCCAAATCACCAACCAAACCCATCAACCATATACCTTCCTTTACTGCTTCTGCGTCTGCCATGTACTCTGCCTCAGTTGTAGACATTGCAACTGTGCTTTGAAAAACCGACCTCCAACTGATAGTACTACCACACAATGTAAAAGTATAACCTGTCAATGACCTTCTTCTATCAAGATCACCTGCATAATCAGAATCAACATAACCCACAACATTCGTCGAATCACCATAGTGTTTATCAAACACTAAACCAACATTTGTACTTCCCATTAAATACTTCAAAATCCACTTTACATCTTGCCAATGAGCCTTCCCGGGACTTCCCATGTATCTACTTACCACACTCACAGCTTGTGCGATATCCGGCCTTGCACAAACCATAGCATACATGATGCTACCAACTGCGCTTGCATATGGAACTCGAGACATATACTCTGCCTCATCTGCAGCTTGAGGTGATTGCTTTCTAGAAAGTTTAAAATGAGCTGCCAAAGGAGTACTTACTGGTTTTGCATCTTTCATACCAAACCTCTCCAACACCTTCTCGATGTAAGCCTTCTGGGACAAATGCAACTTTCCTTCAGCTCAGTTTCTATGAATCTCCATGCCCAATATCTTCTTTGCTGCGCACAAATCCTTCATCTCAAACTCACTACTCAACTGCTCCTTCAGCTTATGTATCTCTGACATGTCTTTGCAAGCAATCAACATATCATCAACATACAAGAGTAAATACACAAATGAACCATCTTGGAGTTTCCTGTGATATACACAACTATCATACTTACTCCTGTCATAGCCATTTGCCACCATAAACGTATCAAAACATTTATACCACTGCCTTGGAGATTGCTTCAAACCATACAAAGATTTCTTCAACAAACATACATGGTCTTCTTTGATAGGAACTTCAAACCCTCTTGGTTGTTGCATATAAATACGCTCTTCTAAATCACCATGAAGGAAAGCTGTCTTAAAATCTAGTTGTTCCAATTCTAGATCTTTCAAAGCAACTATAGCAAGCAATGTTCTAATAGAACTATGTTTAACAACAGGAGAGAATACCTCATTGTAGTCAATGCCTTCTCTTTGTGGAAACCCCTTTGCCACAAGCCTTGCCTTGTACCTTGTTCCTTCACCATTTGAAGTACCTTGTTTCTTCTTGAATACCCATTTGCTTCCAAAAATCTTCTTCCCTTTTGGTCTTGCAACTATCTCCCAAGTTCCATTCTTGTCAAAAGACTCAATTTCTTCAATTGCAGATGCTCCCCATTCTGCTGATTCTTCACCACTGATTGCTTCTTCATAGGTTGTTGGATCATCCATGTCTATGCTCTCACCTACTGCAAATGCATATGCAACCAAATCAGCATGGCCGTATCTCTAAGGTGGTCTAACTTGCTTCCTCTCTCCGTATCTTACAAGATTGTACTGATGACCTTGTGCTTCTTATTCCTGGGCATGTTCTTGCACAATATCTTGATCATCATCATCATCAGAAACAACAGTCTCATTGCTTCCTTGAAATTTCACCTCAAGTTCCACCTTGTCACCAAGATCCACATTATCACTAACACCCTCTTCTGCTTTTCCATCTAGTTCTTCATTCTTTGGCTTCAACATCGATTTCTCATCAAATTTCACATCTCTGCTGATAAGAAACTTGTTTGATCTTTCTGCAGGACACCATAACCTGTAGCCTTTCACGCCCTTTGCATACCCAACGAATATACACTTCTTTTCTCTAGGCTCTAGCTTCCCCTCATTCACATGAGCATAGGCTGGACATCCAAAAATATTCAAGTCTTCATAGTTAGCATGCGAACCTATCCAAAATTCATTTGGAGTCTTGCACTCAATGGAAGTCGATGGAGATCTGTTCACTAAATAAGCTGATGTGTTTGCTGCTTCTGCCCAAAATTGCTTTGGTAACCCGGCATTGGAGAGCAAGCACCGTGCCTTCTCCATTATGGTTTTGTTCATCCTTTATGCAACACCATTTTGCTGTGCTGTTTTTCTGACTGTACGGTGTCTCACAATCCCTTGCTCCTTGCAGAACTCATTGAACTCACCCCCACAAAATTCCAAACCATTGTCTATCCTCAAAAACTTGATTTGTCTTCCGGTTTGCTTCTCAACCATAGTCTTCCATTGCTTGAACTTGACAAAAGTTTCATCTTTGTGTTTAAATATAAATACCCATACTTTCTTTGATAAATCATCAATGAACATCATCATATAGCTACCACCACCATGTGAATCGACCCGAGAAGGACCCCAAAGATCAGAATGAATATAATCCAGAATACCCTTGGTGTTATGAATAGTTGTACTAAACTTGACTCTACACTACTTTCCAAAGACACAATGTTCACATAAATCATGCTTGCCTGTTTTATGACCACAAAGCAATCCCTGCTTGCTCAAAACAGCCAATCCCCTCTCGCTCATATGCCTTAGCCGCATATGCCACAACTTGGTAGTATCATTATCAGAACTTGAAGAACATACAGCTGCATCACCCGTCACAGTAGTACCTTGCAGCGTATAAAGACCATTAATTCTCTCGCCCTTCATAATGGTAAGACTTCCTCTTGAGACACAAATAACTCCACCTTCACCTTGATACTTGCATCCATTTGAATCAAGCGTACCCAAAGAAATAAGATTTCTTCTCAGGTCCGGAACATGCCTAACCTTAGTTAAATTCCTCACCATACCGTCATACATCTTAATTTGAATTGTACCTACACCCACCACTTTACAAGTGACATTTTTTCCCATAAGAACTTTACCACCTTCTCTATCTTGTTAAGTAGTACACTACTCTTTATGAGGACACATGTGAAAAGTACACCCCGAATCAAGAATCCACCTATTCTCCGAGCTTTCGGTATGAACCGTAAGAACCGTTCCATTATCACTTTCTGCTTCAACATTTTCTGCGGTGCCTTGGTTTGAATTCTTCTCAACATTCTTCAATTTGGTACAATCCTTCTTGAAATTCCCCTTTTCCTTACAATGAAAGCAATAGAATTTACCGGATTTTGATTTAGACCTTGACTTTGATCTACTCCTATCAAATACGCATTTTTGGTTCCCTCTTCCTCTAACAAACAACCCATCTCCCAAATTATCTTTACCATCGATACACCATCTTCTTTAACTCATTAGAGTTCAGAGCCGCTTTAACATCTTCCATGGAAATTGTAGTTTTTCCATACATTACGGTATCAACAAAATTTTCATAAGATGGTGGTAAGGAACAAAACAAACCCAAAGCTTGGTCTTCATCTTCAATTTTGACCTCAATATTTGCCAAATCCAAGAGAATTTTATTATAATAATCAATATGATCTATAATAGACATTCCTTCATGCATTCTAAGAGTATGTAATTTCTTCTTAAGATATAAATGATTAGTTACAGATTTAGTCATATACCTCTTCTCCAACTTGTTCCATAGCCCGTACGGTGTCGTTTCCGTCGCCACTTCTCTCAAGACCTCGTTGCTCAAACACAATAAAATTAATCCATGTGCTTTCTCCAAGAGATCATCCTTTTCTTCATCCTTCAATGTTGTTGCTAGAACCGTTTTCCCTTTCAAAGTTTTCACCAAACCTTGTTGCACCAAAACAGCCCTCATCTTTAGCCTCCATAAATTGAAATCATTCCTTCCATCAAATTTCTCAATCTCATACTTTGCCGCCATCGTAGATCGCTTTTACCCGGAGCTCTGATACCAATTTGTTATGACCAATGGCTCTTCCAAGCACAATCAATAGAGAATTGAAATAGAAATGAAATCATAAGTAAAACATGCACACATACACAACACAAGGATTTATAGTGGTTCGATCAAGATGATCTACATCCACTTTGGAAGATGACGATAACGTTGCACTATGATTTGAACAAGATTACAAGAGTATAAACTCCTCTCAAGAACAAGGCCTTCTATGCCTCTTACTCTCTTTCAACTAGCATACATTTATTTCTCTCTTTGCTACTGATGTTCTACAATAAAAACAATCAAGGCTATATATAGGAGCAAAACCAAGGCCTTATGTCGACATATAGCACAAGAGGGAGACACATTGGGTGCACCACTACATTGAGTGCTCCACTACTCCACTACTGTGAGTGTTCCACTACATTGACCGACATCTACTCATACACCACCTTGGGAGGTCCACTTAGTGATAGTGATGATTATACTTTAATCATTCAAGACACATATACACTACAATATTAGAATCTTATTTTTGGGTTGTTGGGGGTGAGTTTTTGGGGGTTAAAATGCTTTGTGTAGCCAAAAAATGGATAGGGGGAGATCTCAAGTGATTAAATAGTCATATTTACCCTTTTCTAATAGATCAATTTTAAAAACAAATCTTATATAATCAAAACCTATTCCTAATTCAAGCCCCAAAAATCAAAGATTCAAATCAAAACCATTTCATTTTCATTTTCTCTTCTCTTCTTCTCAAAAACACTCCCAAAACCTCTCAAAAACACTCTCCAAAACCTAACAATATATCCCTTTGTTATCCACTGATTTCTGAAGCAGCTCAAGATGGCAACAAGATCAAGAGTGACAAGATCCAGCCGATTGAACTCTGATTCTGAAATAGGGAAAGTTATTGATGTTGCTTTTAATGGAGATGTGGTGAACCAATCTGTTTAAACACTTGTGAATCCTCCACAAATGAATCCTACTAGGTAAGAATCGAAAAACCCACCAGTTATTTTACCATTAGATTAAAAACATAGGCTCGATTGATGGTTTTAGGGTTTCTAAAAATGGTTTTCTGAACCATTTACGGCTGGGATATCATATCGTCCTGGCCGTAATTATAACTAACGGTTGGGACGTCAAGAACTTCCAGCCGTTAATGTCTAATGAGGTTCGGAAAATTTGATAACCCAACCTTGAAATACATTTACGGATGGGTATTTCCCATCATGAGTGATGATTGTTTCTACTGGGAGTTTCCTAACCGTAAATTAATTTTCCTAACCGTTATTTTTATTTTTGAGCTGATATTTGTTTACGACTAGGTCTTCCGCATATTTCTAAGCCGAGACTTTGTTTACGGTTAGATGGTCTGCATATTTTTAAGCCGATATTATGTTTACGGTTAGGTCGTCCGCATATTTCTAAGCCGAAACTCTGTTTACAGATGGGTTATATGTTATTTCCAAACCGTAATTGTGTATCACTCCTTGTGAATTGGTCGTATCTTCTGATATGTTTTTCATAATTTTCAGGAGGAACTCTGAAAAGGAGAAAGAACCCCAGGAACTACCAATGTGTGATATTTCTACGATGATGGTACGTAGGCTAAGTATATGATTCATTCTTTTTTTTTTGTATACGTTGCTCAAATTACGTACCACTATTAGTTGAATGATGTGAAAATAGGACAAGAGAGCTAAGTGGATTTCCAGGGGACTGATCCGTAACTTTGAGGAGGTTCTATATTTGGATTGGGACGAACAAAGGACACTGACTAGGAGGCTGCATGAGTTACATAATCCAGTGAAGGATGATCTCTATACTAACAACGAGGATGATTGGATCAGTCTTTCCCAATCTCCCGACAATTCTTCATCATCTTTTGAGGATGTTCCTTCGATTGTTGGTCGTAGTGGATGATTGTAGGTTATGTACTTCTTTAAGTCATTCCAACTTATGTTTATTCAGACTTTTAGCGTGTTTTAGGTTACTTTTCTGACTTAATTTTCATTATTCAAACTTAATTTTTAATGAATGGGAACTAGTGTTTTGATTCTTAATGTATCAGATTCTTGTTTAAGTATAATATGAAACTAACATTCCATGGAAATTTTTGGCCAGGATTTCTAGCCGTAAGTTTGATTAACGGCTAGGATTTCCAGCAGCGAAACTAAAATTACCCAGGTTTACGGGTAGGAATCATGGCCGTAATTGGTTTTACGGTTTGGTTTCTCAGCTGTAACGGAGTATAATATAAAACTGATATTCCAAGAAGAGTTACGGCCAGGATTATCAGCCGTAAAACTGACAGTACTCAGAAATACAGGTAGGATTCCTAGTCATTACTGAATTTTCGGTTTGGTTTCCCAGCCGTGATACAGAAGAACAGATCACTTGGGTCATTACGGCTAAGTCATTTCAGCGTATGACCTGGCCGTAAATACCTCTAAATAACCATATTTTTTATCATATTATCATTTCAAACACATAATAAGAGTAAAACTAGATTATTCACTCAATCACCACCCTATAAAAAACATTGTTATCAAATACATTCACACGACATTCACTCATAGTCATCCTCATCGGAACTCATTAGTACACACAACGGGCCATCCCTCGACAACTATAATGCATCCCACAATTGAAATCTTTCCTCGAACCTTTGACACCAACCCATTGGTATTTTTCTGTCACATCTATCTACATTCCTTAATGGAGGTAATAGGCATCCATCTTTCAATTGGAGGACGATATAATGGGTCATGTTCACGAACCCCGTGATGACTATCTTTGGAGATTCTTCTTCGGTAAAAATACGTCTTGTTGGTGCGTATGTAACACTATGTGCATAGGAGATGGAATTAATAACGCAATGGAATATGTTGGAGAGTAGATAGCCACATATTGTCATTCTCATCCAATCTCACTTGTCAATGTAGTATTTCCTATTAAACGCCATTCAAATGCTTCGAATTTCCTTGTAAAAATATGGGAAAATACGTAGTTCAAGAAAATACTTCTACCTTACATAAGTAATTTGGTCGTAACCCAATTCTTATGCCTCCTCAAAAGGTCCAAGTTGATCTATGAACACATGGTAACCATAATTTCAGTCGCCCTCAACATCGTCGTTGGACTTGACGTACTGATGAATAAAATGTAGTAAAAAGTGCATGTCATTTTTGTATATCGTGTATGTAGGTCGGATATAATTACCTTCCTCATCTATAGGGGAGATTTCATCGAACCCATATCCAAATGAACCGTATCTTTCTCAACATCAAGGTTACTAACAACTCTTTGTGGGGTGATTTACGATGGTTCGACCATCGCTGCTTTTCCTTTGACATCATTACCTCGGCTTCTGGCTAATTGCTTAATACCAAACTCACCACTATCTTTTATTTGGACACTACTAGCTTCTTTTTTTGTTGAACCTTGTTGGGATGGAACTACCGGGTCTTTAATTTTGACTCCACTATCAACTTTTCTTTTTGAATTCTCTTGAGATGCAACAACCACATTCTTCTTGATGCTTTTTATCTTCATTCCACTAGCTCGGCTTGGTCCGCCTTTTTCCATTTCCTTTCGTTTAAGGGTGTACATCTCGTTCAACTTCTCAAAAACCGAAAGATCTCTTCGCATTGAAGGAGTCAATTGTGGACCCTCCTGAATATTTTTCGTAGATTATGCCCTTTCATGTTTCTTTGTTATCTTCTTCGAAGGCATACCCTTGCCTTGCCCCTTGTTAGGTTCTAAAATATCATCTCTAGTGAATGTATGGTTGAATTTCCATATTTCATACAACCAAAGTTGTCTTTGCGCCGGTAGTAAAGAAGCATACTTCTCAAAAGTTCATTGTGTACCTCCGTGTCGCAAAACACATCCCCAAAACCTTCATCGGGTGATGGATCTTTAAAATCTAGTTGTTTCCAAAATGGATCTATATCTTAGATTGGTATCATCCTTGTGAGATAATTTTCTAACGCATGCCTACATGGGAGCCCCATAGCCGACTTAATGGGACAATTACATCTCATTCCCAGTGGAAAATTGTGTTCCTCCCAAGCCTCCACTTCCGTTATCATTTTTAGGATTGCCCATTGGGAAAAATATAAACTTATTCCCCGGAGCCAAGGGCTTTCCCGTTAATCGACAACCGTTCTAGATCGGCTCTTTTCAAAGTCCCCTTTAATTCAATGGAGATCACACGTGAAATAATCGACCATAGATTCAAAAACAACAATGAATCCACCATCACAACCATTTAACTTACTCTTGAACCGATAGTGATCCGACTCCACCGTGCTTGTGGATTGATTGTCATAATGTCTATAACGGTCTACCCATGCACTAACAAATTTTTCTTTGTGGGGATCCAATAATTCGTTCTCCAAATATGTTATAACATCCGGGTAGGTTGACCATTTTTACATTACAAAACTCTCCCTTTGGAAATATAGTGGTTCCATGAGAGACCATATTAGTTCTTCCCAATCAACTCGAAAATCCTCCCAAAGCACCTCGACTATCTTGTCATTCATCTCAAACTTTTATTTTTCTTCTTGTTGTTTCTCCAACGATAGATTTTTAATCCTCTCCATCTCGGTCTTCTTTGCTGGCCATATAATCCTCTTGCAATTAGTTTGCACATTGTTCCATATATGAAACGTGCAAAGATGATGACGTGCGTAGGGGAAAAACACGAGGTATGTCGCACATCAATGCTTGCTATTTATCCTTAATCAACACCCGTGGAGTATAACCTTCTTGATATAATAAATTCACCTTTTGCAATGCCCACTAATAACTTTCCTTCGTCTTGTCTTTCACGAAACAAAACGCAATGGTAAATTTCGACTTGGTAGATGTTTGCCCTACAAAGTTTAATATCGGCATGTTGTACTTGTTATTTTTGTACATGTTATCCATAAAGAGAATTTGATGAAAGCATCTTTCCAATTGTACACATTCCGGATTAACGATGAAAAGATATTTCACTTCCTTTTCTGCATTCGTATCATAGGCGGTAGAGTACTTTGCCCCCTCAAATAAAAACAATAATTGTTGCATAAGCACTCTCTCTTTCCATGACTCTTTTCTAAATTTTTCTCTTTCGTTATAGATGGTTGACAATGAGGATGAGTTTTTGGGGTTTAACACCTTCACGCCACTAAGAATATCAATAGGTCTTGTGCATCTTTTACTCAACATGTGTACTAAATCCTTTTGTAAGGGGTTGAGACTTTCCAAATAAGGATGGTTGATCAAACTCTCCGGAATATGATGAGTATGAAAACCCGAGAAGACTTTAGCCATATACCAAATTTTCGTATCGTCGTTACATTTAAATTGAAGCTTAAAAGGAAATCCGCACTTCTTCATGTTATATACTCCCTTCTTCCTTGTGGTTTTTCGTATATACTCACTACTGTTTTTCCAATGGCTCTCATACTTTCCACTACACTCGCAAACCATTTGAAATCTGTTGGATGTAACTTGTTTATTCTGGACTATGATGCACATCTTTTTCAACCCTTGTGCTCGATCCCACTTCTTTGCATCTTCCTTATCTCCCTACTCATATTTGTTTGCATAGTGAGAACTTGTGTCCTTGGAAACTTGCACAGGTTGGGGTTGATCTTGCATAACCTCCTCTTGCCTTTCAATAACCACCTATTGATCTTCCATAGCCAACTCTTGATCTTCCACCGGAATGTACGGCATAATCTATAATGGAATGACATATATCACATAATTATTCACAAAAGAAATTTGAACACACACAAATGTCTGGGTCAACCAGTGATATTCCAGCCGTCATAGAGTATACGGTTATGTCGATTAGTCATATCCCAGCCGTCATTAAGTACATGGCTGGGTCGATAAGTATTATTCCATCCGTCACAACTTACACGGCTGGGTCGAAAAGTATTACTCCGAACCGTAAAATGGTTACGTCTAGGTATTCCAAGACGTAAATTGGCCTGTAACTGGAAGAGTCGGCTTACGGCCTACAAAACGAGATGTAATAAAACAAGTTACGGCCGGGTAACCCAACCGGCACAGACGTTATTAAATACCATTTAATATTCTTCGGCCAGGGTACCAAACCGCCAACGATAGTACTAAATGCTTCCCATACACGTAGAAAAAACCTGGCCGTAATTTTTCAATAACGGCTAGGAAAATACCTCGTCCCAGCCGTAACTCTTTGACAACGTCTGGGAGTTCATTAATTATGAGACGTAACATAGGATAATGGCCATGGTTCATGTTTCCCAGCCGTGATTAGACCTGGCGGCTGGAAACCTAGGGTTTTCGGAACGAAAAAAACGAAACTTCTTGACACTCTGACCTTAAAAACTGAAATTGGAGTTAAAATAGAGGTATACATGGTAATATTGAGCATTTATCTCTTTGATTTCTTCTGCTTCTTGGGTTGGTCCTTCGAAATCATCGTAAGGTTCATAAGGGTTAGCTTGAGTTTGAGAAAAATTTCTTGATTTTCTGAAAAATCTGCAAAGAATCGATCGTTGTTGATGGGTATTAATATGTTATCATATTTTGAAGATGAAGACTCACCTACATCAAAAGTCTTGCTTGAATCACTCATTTTCCAAAAAAAATCCCCAAATTTGTTTTTCCCTCTCATTCTTCTTCTCTTCCCTCTGATTTTTTTTTGTTTTCATTTCGTCTACACCTAACTTAAGGAGATGAATTAGTCTTAATTCATCTGTTAATCAAGTTTAATATCTAAAATCATATGGGGGCACTTTAGTCATTATATAAATATTTGATAGGGGGTGTCCCAATTACTGTTTGGTGACCCAAAAAAGTCCCCAAAAGACCAAGACCTTTTCATCCCAAAAAAATAGGATTCTTATATTAGATCTACACTTTCCATGTCAGTAATCACTGTAGGAATAATTTGTTCAAAAATCGGATCAATATTATTCCATCAGTGGTACTAAATACTAATACCCAAAAAAATGATCCATTAAAAGCAGACTTGGTTGCTCTTTTTCCTCCGGGGATGACGTCATTCCTTAACTAAGAGAATAGCAGATCCAGCTGGAGGAGGTGGAATGCTCTCAAAGAAAAGGGGAGACCCGATCTACCACAGGCCAACCAAAGACCGGTTTTATCCCTTAAAGAATGGATCTAGTAGATGTTGGTGGTTGAAGTGATCGAGTTGATGAGTACATGTCTACCAGCTGGGTTTAGGGGAATATTCTTTCAGCTAGACAATCTGAGTTTGAGTTTGTCCACCCCAGGTGTGAATGAAGTAATCTTGCTTTTATGGATGAAGAGGGGAGAGCCAAGATACTTGTAGTTTGATTGAAGGACTTAAGACTCCCATAGTATTGTTGATAATGGGATGAAGGTTTGGGTCAGGATTATTATTGAAATAACATACTAAATTTGTTGAAGTTAATGAGTTGACCAGAAGAATCATCAAACATTTGGAGGATATCCAAAAGATTTTGGCTTTTCAATCTTGTTAGCTTTGCAGAACAACGTACAATTATCAACAAAAAGTAGATGGTTGATTGATGAGCCCATCTCCACTGTTTTGACGAGTGTTCTGAACACTTCCCACCTTCAACCACCATCTTAACAACCATTTTCAAACCCCTCTATAGGAAAAACTTAAACATAAACTAAACTCTTCTTTTGATTTCGAGTTTCGCTCGATTCCGTTCTATCACCAACAATGGAAGAACCACAAAATCATCATCATAATATGAGATCGGACTTCTACTTAGTTGCGGTCCATTCACAAAAGAAAATCACGCAAGAAACGTACAAACGGGGAAAAGTGTCGCCATTAAAGCAATCAACAAACGAAAAATCATCGAAAATTGGGTCAATTGTCCAAATATTTTTAAAACATGGTTCAAATAGATGAGTAAAAATTAATATGGGTGAAATGAACACTAAAAAAATAGCAAGAATGAAACTGGTTTCATCCTGGTTTAAACTTAAAAAATCATCAATGGCGGGTTAATGACGAACATCAAGAGAAATCTCGATTATGATGCAATTGCATCACCCGTAGATTGTCAAATTATACAAAGTGTTGGCAACAAAAGAAAAGATATACTTCGTGACGGTGTTTGTCAAAGGTAGTGATCTTTTCGCTAATGTGGCGAAATGTAGATTAGCCACATTAACGAAGATTTGAGTAGGCGGTATTTTCAGCAGTTGATTTCAACTGTGTTAGTTATCATCATTCTCATGGTGTTTCCCACCGTGATCTGAAACCGGAGAATTTGTTGCTGGACGATAAGGGTGATTTGAAGGTGTCGTATTTTGGTCTCAGTACGGAGACATCACAGGTGCAAAATGATGGGTTGTTGCGTATATTATGTGGAACGCCGGCGTGCGTAGCTCCGGAGATTTTAGAAAATTAAGAAAGGTTATAATGGTGCAAAGATTGATATACGGTGATGTGGTGTCATATTGTTCCTATTGAATACGGATTATCTTCCTTTCAATGATCATAATTTGATGGTGATGTATAGAGAAATGGCTTCTCTTAAATGGATCCCATACTTTTATTAATTATAGCCCAAAAAGTCTAAGTTAAAACGAAAAACCAAAGTTACCAAATAAGTCCTAATTTTTTTAACTAATAATCCTACCTCATCCCCCAAATCAAAAGATAAACCCTAACTTGTTCTTTAGATCCAAACCAAATTATACTTCAATTTTTTTGTAATTATTCTCTCATTATTCTTACAAATTGCCTTATTATAAATCTTAACTTTTACTTTTCCCCTAAAACAAACTAAATCAAACTTTTCACCTCTTCTCTAAAATGATGTTATTTTTTCTAAATCATAATTAGACTAATAATGATTGAGATTATATATTCTAACTATTCCTTTAAAAATTCTCCACCACAATATTAGTCAGAAATCGGAATGAAATCAACTAAGGTTTTGATTCTTTTTCTAAAATCAATTTTCAAAAACTCCATAAGCATTTGTATTCTATAACACATTCTAGAGTGATGTTCATTTTTCTCAATCATGATTACATTAAACTGATTATTCTTAAAAATCTTCAATTATGCCATGGATCTTACATAAACTTAATTATGAATTTTTTATATTTTTTTATATTTTGGAATTTGGAAATTCATTTTGGGCTATACATAAAAATTGTGCATAATTTTATGCGCTATGTTAATAATCATAAGAATCCGTTTGGTTAGATTAATGACTTATTTTATGTGGGTTATAGTTAATAAAAACATGGGTTATATTTAAGAGAAGCCTAGGAAAATACACAAAGAAGAATTTCCCGTACGGAAGTGGACATCACTGGGTTTACGACATCTTTTTTCACGGCTGTCAAGGATAGTCCAAACAAACCTTCTGCATAGACGAAGTCAGATGGTTGTTAAAACTAATTCAAGTCTTCCACAATAGTTTCCATCTGAATAGTTGTTAGTTTCCATATTTGTAGAATCTGTACAATGACTATTTTACTGTAAAAACATCTATATATATAGAAGTTCTGATCTCCACAATTCCGTGTGGAAGAATCACCAAAATCAAATTCTTGTGTTGGTATCATCCTTCGATCCTCAAAACCACGCAAACCCTATCTACTAATGGTTGACATCACTACCCTCCAAAATGTTCATATCAATCATCTCATCACCCTTAAACTTATTGAAACCAATTACCTACTTTGGAAAACTTTATTCAAACCCGTTCTGAGAGGATACAAACTCATTAGATTCGTTGATGGGACAACGCCAGTTCCCCCACGAACCCTTCCAAATTCAGAGGCCATTAACCCTAAATATACAAAACATGAAGATATAGATCAGCTTCTTCTAGGTTGGCTTCTTTCCTCCCTTTCTGAATCTGTGATCGGCAAAGTTACAAGTCTTGAAACCTCCAAAGCCGTATGGGATACTCTAGAGAGAGAGTTTGCCCCAAAAACATCTGCTCACCAGATGCACCTTCACAGACAACTGCACAACCTTTCCAAAGGTAATCTCACTATGCAGCAATATTTCAATCATGCTAAAACTTTATCGGATGGTCTTGCAGCTTGTGGATATGTTGTTTCTAATGATGATATGAAGTCTGTTCTTGTTAACGGACTCAACCAATCTTATGACCCAATCATCACTGCTCTGGGAACTGTTACTGAGATGGATATGGAGACGTTCAAAGCACAACTACTCACCTTTGACATGCGGCTAGAGCAACAGCTGGCATTACTGCAACATCCATTGGCCAATCTGGCCACTTCAGGCACTTCGTCTTCTTCACCTAGGCCTGATCAGAGAAGGTTTCGCAATCAGCCACCAAATCGTTCACCTCAGCAGCGTCAGCGAGCAAACAATCAACAAACACAAGGACCTTGTCAAATCTGTTTCCGGAGAAATCATATTGCTGCACGTTGCTGGTATCGTTTTGATAAAGACTTTGTACCACAATAGCGATCTACTGCTGCTGCTTATATCGCCCTTCCACAAGGTCGAGGTGACAATAGCTGGGTAACTGATACGGGAGCAACGCATTACCTAACAACTGACATTCATAATCTCAGCATTCCCCATGAGTATGAGGGTACTGAACAAGTTCAGGTTGGAAATGGTAATGCCCTGGCAATAGCAAATATTGGTAAATCTTCCTTTACTCTAAATGCAAGAACGTTTCAGCTGAACAATATTTACCATGTCCCAGCAATTCAAAGAAATTTGCTTTCTGTCCATCAATTTTGTAAGGACAATGTTGTTTTCTTTGAATTTCACACAAATCTCTTTGTTGTAAAGGACAAAATCACGGGGACAATACTGCTGCGGGGGCGGAATAAAGATGGGATGTATGTATTTGAGGGTGTTGGCAATTACGTTTCTCCTATTCAACCAAAGACATTCATCTCCAATACCCTACCTCTCTGGCACCAGAGACTTGGTCATCCCATGATCCGAACTGTCCATCGAGTCATAAATCAGTTTTCTCTTCCAGTACAAAATAAATATTTTGATTTTTGTCACTCTTGCCACATTAGTAAGAGCAAGAAACTACCCTTTCCAATTAGTAGTACTATTTTCAATAAACCATTGAGTCTTGTTGTTTCAGATATCTGGGTTTCACCTCAAATGTCTAGAAACGGATATCGCTATTATATGCTATTAATGGATGCTTTTTCACATTATACATGGGTGTTCCCTCTTGTTCAAAAATCAGATGCTTTACCTACTTTTATTCAATTCAAAAAGCAGGTAGAAAACTTAACCGATCACAAAATCCAAGTCTTCCAATCTGACAATGCATGGGAATATAAAAAGTTTGTAGCCTTTCTTAATGAGTCTGGGATTCTCCATCGATTCTCTTGTCCTCATACGTCACCACAAAATGGCCTAGCATAACTTAGAATAGGACATGTTAATGAATCCGGGTTAGCATTGTTGTTCCATGCACACATGCCTAAAACCTTTTGGCCTGAAGCTTTTCAAACCGCCTGTTATCTTATAAATAGAATCCCAAAATCACAGTTTGAAAACAATACTCCTCTTGAGCTTTTATTTAACAAAACTCCGGATTATTCTTTTCTCCGAGTTTTTGGATGTTTGGTATATCCATGTCTTCGATCCTACAATTCTAATAAGTTGGAACCTAGGTATGTGGCATGTGTCTTCATAGGATATAGCAGCTCTCATAAAGGATATCTGTGTTTTCATAGAGAATCAAATAGAACATATATCTCTCGCCATGTAAGATTTGAAGAAGCCTCTTTTCCGTATGCCCTGAAGCAGCAGAATGTCCCCAAGTGCATTCAGAAAGTCTCATGTACAAGCACGAAGTTGTTTTCTTCACCAATCTTCAGGCCACTGCGAGATTCAATTGGTAATTCTATACTCCCTAATACTGTCGTAGAGAAACAACAGACTTCTGGTACTCCTGTGCATTTTGCTCAAGATAAAGTTGGGGAGGTTGAACAGCAATCACCAGCTGGTGCATCTATGCAGTCTCCTATTTTGCCATCAGATGCGATTAGTCCTACCTCTGAAACTGTAGAACTATCTATGTCTACCTCTGCTCAGTCCACATCTACACCAGCGGTGATGCCTGCAACATCTACAGTACAGACTCAACAACATCCGATGCAAACAAGGGCTAAATCTTGGATCCGTAAGCCTTTTCAAAAACTGTGTCTCACGACAACAAAGCACCCTTTACAAGACTCTGAGTTTATGGAGCCGACTTGTTATTCTAAAGCATGTTTGGATCCAAAATGGAAGAGTGCAATGGACGTGCAGATTAATGCTCTTATTAGCAATGGAACTTACTCTCTTGTAAAGTATGAGAAAGGGATGAACGTCGTTGGCTCGAAATGGGTTTTCCTTATTAAAAGAAATCCAGATGGCACTGTGGAACGCTACAAAGCTCGATTGGTCTCCAAAGGATACAACCAGCAGGAAGGCGTCGACTATGGAGAAACCTTTAGTCCAGTAGTAAAACCGTGTACCATTAGAACTGTCTTGTCCATTGCTGTGATGAATAACTGGCAGCTGCGTCAATTGGATGTAGAAAATGCATTTCTCCATGGTGAACTGTCAGATGGTTGTTAAAACCAATTCAAGTCTTCCGCAATAGTTTCCATCTGAATAGTTGTTAGTTTCCATATTTGTAGAATCTGTACAATGACTATCTTACTGTAAAAACATCTATATATATAGAAGTTCTGATCTCCACAATTCCGTGTGGAAGAATCACCAAAATCAAATTCTTGTGTACGGCTTCTTGATCCAAATCCGATTACTAGGATTACCGTCTATGAAACTATCCAAGACCCTTGGTTTCGAAAAGGTAATTAGGAGATCAAATTCCATGAACACGATAATAATAATCTAAGCAAAGGAATTGATCAATAAAACGACGGAGGTTCGAAGTTCTTGAATGCATTCGATATCATCTAATTCTCTTCGTGGTTTGATTTATCTAAGAAGAATACACCTTTATAACAAGTAACAAGTAGGGTGATCCAAGTAGGGTAAAAATATAATAACCCCATCCGAAACGTTTAGCAAAAATAAAACAAAGCAAAAATCAAATTAATGACAACTTGAAATTTCAAATTTCACTATCAAGAACAATTAATATTCATAGTATTATTTACAAATAAATAAATAAATCATCGAGACAAACTAATCAAGAAATAATAAACATTTAGATGATTTTATGAATCGGATCATGCTGCTGAATGCCAAGTACCTCTTTTCTCCCACTGACCATGTCTATCAGCACGCTCCAGATAAATTCCATCTCGACGAATAGACCAC
Organism: Papaver bracteatum; assembly: GCA_023529315.1. NCBI lineage: Eukaryota > Viridiplantae > Streptophyta > Magnoliopsida > Ranunculales > Papaveraceae > Papaver > Papaver bracteatum. The sequence continues at coordinate 19,724 of JAJJWX010002939.1, read as the reverse complement.
CAACAATGATTTGCGCATAATTTATGGAATTTGTCATACCATCCGTTTCCTTCATAAACAGTAACGCTACCTTCATTCCAACAATGATCCCGTTTGTTGTACCAACGAAAATCACACCAAAAATGTGTATTCTTAATCAGTGATTGACTAAATTTCCATTCCCATTCCTCACCTGCACGGAGCATACGTTGACCTAGATCGTCGTCATTAGACCTGCAATGTATATTCATCGCACCATTATAACCTTCGATATCATTGCGTACATTCACCCTCACATTATCATAATGGAACCATGTAAATGATGAACACTTGGGAACTAGTAATGGAAACAATAGCAACAACAACAGAGTTGCGGCATTGCCATGGTTTGAAGTACCCATACTTGAATTATCTGAATGAGTCTAATGACGCCCCATCAATCTAGATCTATTTATATGCACAACGGCTTATCGGAATTATTGGCGTAATTACTGGAGAGTCTTTACAATTTAAGGATAACAAAAAAATTGATCGATTACAGTTAACAGATTAATGGCGGAAATTTAGACACTGTTTTTATTGGTTTACTATAAATACGCAAATGAGATAGATAATTTTTCCCATGGCAAAACCATTTGTGTTTTTTATCATTCCCTTTCTATAGAAAACAATAGATTTATATTGCCATGCTTGAATATGTAGGAGTATCGAGTATGTTGAAGCCCTATATACTACTCCCTCCCTACCACATATATAGGCGGAGGGACAAATTCTCTTAGATTAAGAAATTTTTATGGATTTCATTAATTTTTATGTTTTTTCCTGTTTTACCCTTAATCATATTCCCAATGTTAGAGACATATACTTAATTGTGATGATTCCCAAGTAAATAAATAGAGGTAATATAAATAAAAAGTCGTTTTAAAATTTGAGCTCCGCCTATATAATGGTACAAGGTAAAATAAAAATTCCGTATATATAATAGGTACGGGTAAGTATCTATGTATACACACGAAATGGCTTCACTTGAATGAAGAAACAATTTAGGATATATTGAAGACTTAATTGCATCATTAATTAGCAACAAAAATTAGGCGGCATCATTAATTAGCTACCAATATGAATGTGTCTTGTTGGATAAGGCTATATTCACTGGACATGTGTATTTCACACCTCGTAGTTACCTTCATTTTCAATTTGGTGCTAGTTATGACCAAAATTAAATTGGGCGATTTAAAATTTTCCGCATGAATTTAAATCGTAACTGAAACGATGCCAAGGTAAGGTGAAAACGTCTCGTGACTCAAAAATGTGCCAGTGTCACCTAAATTTACCTTGATGTCTGAAATCTTCCCTGTGGTTCGAATGTTTTGCCATGGAGATTTTGCTCCATATAAAAAAGAATTTGCCCGTAAAATTTTAAGGCCCGATAATTCAAGTAAATGTACCACTGGGGAGGTCGGAGCTTGCAAACTGGGCGTTGATTTTCCCACAGTCGCAGCCGTGAATATCCAATTTCTTAGGAAGAAGATTGGCTTTCTTTCTTTTCTCTAAACACACATGGCTTGGGCCTTCAAAATTTTTAGCCCATTTAAGAATCAAATCCAGCGCCAACTTCGTAGCACTCGACTACTTGTATTATTTTTCATCATCAAGACAAACTAAGTACTAGCTAGCGAAGATATAAGAAAAAAATATAGATGATCATGCTGCAGCGACGCCTAATATATTTTGCAAGACCATTTGGCTTAAACTCTTAGCACAACTCTAAATTTTGTAACATGAAAGTGCTGTCCATTCATCGTACCATTCCCAGAATGGATCCTTCGGTTAGAGGTGTAAAACGTGCCGGCCCAACATATCACAACCCACAAAATCACGTGTTTAGCGTGCTATGTGTCGTGCTGTGCTGTGGCAGACACATTTATTTTATATTTTTCAGCATAAATATTTTCCAAATATTTAGGTATTATATGTGTTATAATAAAAATATGTGTTATAGCTGATGTCCACATATTTATAGCCTGATGTCCACATATTTTATGAATAGTATCCGATGTCTAGACTTCGAAACATGGATGTATACATTTATCCAACATATGATTATGCATAGATTCTGAATGTCTACATATATTATCTACACATCCACGTGGTACCAGTAAAAAAAATGGTGGGGTCTCAGTCAAAAGTAAACTTACTTTAACTTTAAAAAACAAAATGTGATATATCGTGCCATGTTTTCTAAACCTCCCTTTTCTTCAACTTAATCCACACTGCTCTCCTTCTTATACTGGACGTATTAACTTGGAGGTGTTAAATACACTAGATTGGTGCCCGTGCTACGCACCAGGCATTTTTTATTTTCTTTTTTTAACCATATTTTTGTTTGGGTGTGCACGAGGCTTCGCCCTGCCCCGTTGCCATGTATTTTTGATATAGTGTTGCTCTGTGCCGTCTAAATAAATTAAATAGGTGAAGAAAAGATAAAAAAAATATACCCCGTGGCAATGCATTTTTCATTTAATGTGGCCATGTGCCGTCTAAATTTATTAAATAGGTGGAGAAAAGATAAGAAATATGTGAATGTTATTTATTTTTTCCCACTATGTGTGAAATATGTGGGTTTTTCTTCTTCTTCTTTTCCTCTTTATGTATTAATTTAAAAAAGAAACGATCCTAATGTGGCGAGTATTCGTCTTCCGAATTGAGCATGAACTTCTATAAAATTTCAAACACGGTAATTTAAGGTTTCCTTTTGAGTTCGGAATCGTACGTTGTCAAGTTTTCTCACCAAAACTTTTATTTCACAAAAGGTTTATTTCGGCCGATACCAAGAAGGATGAAATAATAGAGACAAATTGAAAATTGATTGTATACATATAAGCTTCCTTCAATTTATTAAATGTTCTAAAGATCAGCAACATATCGCTCGTTGCCACTATTTTGACGCGCGTGGCGAGTTCTGGACGTCACTCAAATAACAATTCCAGAGATTAAAGAGGCATTCTGAACTATAATTTGCTGGGAAACAACAATATTTTATGGCAAAATATTTTCCACTGCTTTAAACATATCTTTATGTACATCCCAAACTGCTTCTGTTGTGACGTTAACGCGGCATTACATCCCGTTCATCAAGTTGGCATTCACAGCTAAATGCTTGAATAGGAAATTAAAAATCACCATTAAATCTAGTAATAATTCATAGGAATTCCTTTTTTAAGTTGGCATTACATCCCGTTCTTGAGCTGTTAAGGATTTCTTTTTTATAGGATTTCCTTTTGAGTTGGATGTTTTAAGTTTTAGACGTTTTTTTTTTTTTTAGCTTAGTGGACGTGAGTTTTGTCCACCCTAACTAAAGTACAGTTAAGTATAGATGTAAACACGGTGTAACTAAATAATTCAAGTTTAAATTCTAACATAAGTATTGTCCACCCACTTTTTTTTCAACACCGTTACTAACGGACAGTTAAGTATTTGATGTATCCAAATTGTAACCTAATTTTAATTTTTACAACCAATAGAGTTATGACAAGTGTCATCACCATAGCTCTTGCATTAGAAAAGGCCTTTCTAGACCAATAGGAAGCGAAGGTTTCATCACCGTTTAATGTGAGAGCATATTTTGTCAAGGCCGGAAAGATTTGTCCGGTGAATACAGCCTAATCCAACCAGACACACTTTACATATTTGTAGCTATTTAATGATATTGCCTAATTTTTGTTGCTAATTAATGATGTTACCTATTTTTTGTTAGTAATTAATGTTGCAATAAATTTTAAAGATTCTCCTGAGATTATTGTATTCGAAATTAAGTTTTAGATTTTTCCTAAAATGTTCCGTCATTCAAGTGCGTATATATATACATTGTTCCTCCATTAATTTTAAAGATTCTCCAGAGATTATTATGCCATTTCAATAACACATTGTGTACATAAATACACAGATAGATTCATAGGGCGTCACTGTAAACAAACTCATTCAGATTCGAGTATGGGTACTAGAAACCATGGAAATGTTGTGAGCCTGTTGTTGTTGCTATTGTTTTCATTACCAGTTTCCAAGTGTTCATGGTTTTCGGGTCTTGTTACTGTGACGGTGAAGGTACAGAATGATATCCAAGGTTATGAAGTTTCATTGGATATGCATTGCCGATCTAATGACGACGATCTAGGCCTGCGTTCCCTCCATAAAGGTGACGAATGGCACTGGCAGTTTAAGCAATCATTAATCCGCAATACACATTTCTGGTGTGATTTTCGTTGGTACGACAATCGGGATCATCGTTGGTATGAAGGTACCTTTGAGGTTTACCATGGAAATAAGTTGGGAAACAAGTACCATAAGGTATGCAGAAATAATTGTGACTATTCTGTTCGTCGAGATGGAGTTTATTTATATCGTCGTGATGAAAAAGAGTGGGAGAGAAGAGGTACTTGGCATTGATGCGCAGCAGCATGATTCTATTGGTAAAAGTAGTTGACTATGTTTGTCAAGATGATGAAAATAATAATAATAGTAATATTATGAATGTTAATTGTTCTAGAAATTGAAATTTGAAATTTGGAGTTGGCACTAGATTTGATTTTTAATTTGGCTAATGAGGACTACAGATCAAATTTTTCAAGGCCCAATTCCCTAGTTAGCAATCGGGATACATGGACAAGTTGGTGACATCATACATACGAGTATCACTAGCTAGTTCGAAATGGCGCCATACATACGTGTATAATTCATTTTAAAAATGTAAGTTCGCTACGAAAAATTCATCTTATATTCATAGTAAATTGACAAGTGTTATGAATTTATAAGACTTATATATATATGATTTATAAGGTGATGGAGCTCTGCCTTTCTGAGCGATTTTTCACTGTTCATATACGAGATTCAAACCATAATCGATCGGGTTTGAAGAACCCGGAATCGATCGGTGTTTACAGTCATATTGATGGGGTTTACTCTGGGTTTTGACTCTGATTAATTCTGTCGGGGTTAAAGGTGGTTCTGGAATTAGATCTCAAAGGCTCATTAAGTGAGGTTGGTTTTCTTTTCATCTCAGATGCTCTTCCAGAAATTTAAACTGTTTATTTAATTTTGAATGATTCAATTGATGATGGTTGATTGAAGATGTGTTCCCATTTTACTTATTTTGGCTGCTGTAATTTGATTGGGAGAAATTGCTAAACACTTGTTCGATGAAATGTTTTAATGAGTTCACCTCTGCAAAAATTGAGCTTACGATTCTTTTAATCTGGTCTTTCCATGATCACTTGAAGGTCAAAGGCTAGAACAATGATAATTCTTTCAAATCACAATTCTAGAGATGGTGGAGTTACTCTGTCCAAAGAAGTAGATTCAGGAAGATTTGATGGCATAAAGGATCCAGAGATTAGGAATTTTCAGCTGGAAAGAAAGACTTTCTCAATCGGTATTGAGTACTTTTGGAATATAAGAACGGTGAAGATTACTGAGAGAGGTAGGAGAGGTTATCGTGCTTGGTTGGCATTCCATCCGCTGATGATTGACTAGTTAAAAAAGGTTGTGGACAATATTCTAGAGAAGGATAATGGCGAAGATAAATGGAAGGAGAGGGCATGGGAAGACGTATACCTAGCACAAATCCAAAACAATAATGAAGGTATGTACTTAAGGGTTTCAAGATTTAGACACAAGGCAGAAGGAAAACCATATAGCATATGCTTTCCTTTTGGTGAAAGTTACCATTGCTGGCACGTTTTATCACAAGTCTTGCAGCACTTCATCCCACCTAACCTAACTGCAACAAGGAACATAACTGGTAGTCTGAGATCTGATGCCGAATTTCCAAGTTTGATGAAGAAGGAATTAAAAGGTGTAGTGAAGGTGTCGAAGAATATTGGCTGGGGAAGAATTGCAGCTCTTGTCAGAAGAAAAATGGGTTGGGACGGATTTTTACATATGGATGAAGCCAATAGTACTCTAACGGCTTTAGTTCAGTTGGAGGACTATGAATGGAAAAAATTATGGATACCAGCAATATGGGAGGAGGATGGAGTTATAATCAAGGTTTACAAATGGCAGGGAGATGAGATATCTAAATTTCTTGGCAATTCTGGCAAGGTTAACGATGCTGATGAGGTTGTGGCTAGAAAGCCAGCTAGGAACAATGTAATTATTTCAATGGGGATGATGACTAGAGATGTGCAATGGTTAAACATCAGAGGCTTGCCGTTGAAGTATTGGGGAGATGATACTTTCAAGGTTATTGCAGAAGCACTAGGAGGCCTGCACACTATCTCTCGCCAAACACCGAGCATCAAAAAATTATCTAAAGCGCATTTTTTAGGATAGCTGTAAGGGAGATATTGAATGATGACATCTTTAGTGGTGATAGTGCAGGAGATTGGTGGAGAAAAGATTTCGCTTACTATCGAATGGGATGTACACTACTCACCTGTACAAGAACGGTCAGACCAGGAGTACATGAAATTGGTGGATGCATTCGAAATTGAGATGAAGTATACTATAAGATTGTCACCAGGTTATGCCAACAGTTTAAACAACATAAAAACTGTCCATGGGGCTGTTGGTAATACTCCGATTATTACATCAGAAAACTGACCGGTGAATTTGGGGAAACAAAGAGAGTTGGGGTTTTATTTCTAGGGGAAGTAAAAGCAAATCTTGGAATGAGAATGATGCTCGAATTCAGATCGGTCTACTACGATATCCAGATTCAACCCATTACAAGACCTTGAGGATTCAGGGAAGGAGTTCTCTGGAGAATAACTCTTCATCAGTTAAGTCGCTACGTAATGACCTGGAGGATAGGGTGCTGCAGAACTTACAAGCTATACAACAACATGACACGGTGGAGGAAGAGAAGCTGATATCAAATACTTTGGACTCTCTTGTTCAGGTGAGTGCAGCTATGGTAGTATCAAAAAACTACATCAGGACACTTTGAAGAAGAATATGACGGTGCTGATTCATAGCTATAGGCAGAGATTCACAAGTCACGCTGGTGCGGCTGGTGTCTCGGAGGAAGATAATGACAACATCGAGGAAGAGAAAGCATATATCGAGATTGAATGGGAGAATGGGAACGGTAATGACACGGTTATTAGTCATACTGAGGAGATTCATATGGACAGGGAAGAAGCTATTTTAAATGGATTTTAAAATTCTGTGCTGGAATATTAGAGGCAAGAATGACTTCGACAAGAAAATTTCGGTGAAGAATTTAATTTCTTCACAGAGGTGTGCGATTTGTTTGTTACAAGAGACGAAAAATCAAAGGATGTCAGTTTGGTTTGTAAGATAATTGTGGTACGATGATAACTTTGATTGGTCTTATATTCCTTCTGTTGGAAGCAGCGAGGGTTTATTATCGATCTGGGACAATAGTAGATTCGAAAAAATAGACGACAGAATTGGGTTTAATAATATAACTTCGGTTTTCTCGAATAGGATTAATGGTTTTCAATGGGCTGTAAAAAATGTGTACAACCCTTGTGAGAATCTTCCGAGAATGGTATTCTGGGACGATATGGCTGTAATGAGAAGGTAGTGGACTGGCCCTATTTGTATAGGGGTAGATATGAATGTTATCCGATCTAGTGAGGAGAGGAATCGCGGAGAGGGTGACAGTAGGAACACATGATTGCTAAATAACTACATTTTGGAGCATGAGTTAATGGACCAGCCTTTGATTGGGGGTGCTTTCACTTGGACGAATAATCAAGATAACCCTATTTTATGCAGTCTTGACCGTTTCTTGTTTAGCAATGATTTTGAAGAGGGTTCCCCAAATGTTTTACAGGTTATTTTGACTAGAACCATATCTGATCACAATCCTTTAATGATTATTTCATAACCGGCCCTTTCAACAAAGCCGTACTTCAAGCTTGATAGGACGTGGTTAGCTCACAAGGACTTTGTTCCTAATGTGAAGCGTTGGTGGGACGTAATGAATTATGATGGAAGTGCAAGTTCTTCCTTCTTCTTGAAACTTCAAAATCCGAAACACTTTATTAAGCCTTGGAGAATGCAGGAATTTGGGCAAGTATTGAGGGATAAATCTGTGCTTACGGGTAAGATTCAGGAGCTTAACACTTTGGAAGAAACGGGTGCACTTCAACATTGACAGTTGGAGGAGAGAACTCGGTGCAAGATGAAGTTTAGGAACGTCGAAGCTATGGAAGCAAGGAAATGGCATTTGAGATCAAAACAAAACAACTTTAGATGGGGAGATTCAAGTACGAGGTACTTTTACATTTTATGCATTGTGTGGGTGGGGTATTGTAGAAAGTCCAAGCTTTTCTACAATACTTGACTAAGAGTTGTAAAGGGTGATGTGATTCATGGTTCGACAATATTTTCCCAAAGTTGTGATTCTCTTTCGATTTTTTTTTGAAAGCCTAACACAACCCTTGCTTGTGTTGTAGGAATATCTTGGAAAACAAATGATGTGTATCGTACAAATATGTAACACAACACTTGTTAAAATTGTAGGACTATCTTGGACAACGAAGAATGTGTATCGTACAAATATATAACACATCGCTTGTTAAAATTGTAGGACTATCTTGGAAAACAAAGGATGCGTATAGTACAAATATGTAACACAACACTTGTTAAAATTGCTAAACTATCTTAGACAAACTAGGATGTGTATCGTAGAAATGTGTAACAACTCTTATTAATATTATGAATAATATTTGCACTACACTTGTTAGAATTGTAGAACTATCTTGGACAACACCTAATTTGTGTAGTTGAAATATGGAACACAACTCTTATTAAAGTTGTGTGCATTTAACTATTTTCAAAAAAAAATTATAGTTGAAACCGACCAAAATATTTCACATTCATAATTAATTTCATATTAACCTGCCAGTGTAACAAATTTACATTCATTCAAGACTTGCCACTCCAATTGCATTACCTAGCTAACTTAAAATCACCTTGTATGAAAGTTTGTTGCGCAACGAAAGAAAATAAAAGGATACATTCTTTAAACATGACTAAAAATATCATATAAAAATCGTAAAACGCAGAGATATGGAGCCGTGACAATTCTTCTTGGTAAACCGAATGACAACTATTGGAAACATAAAGGTAGATGATACGGTAGGCAATCGCTTAGACATGAAGTTCCATAGTTTTTAAATGAATATCATATCGCTGGCATAGCTTTAGCACTGCAAATCGCTGGTACTCTTCAAGTACAGAGGAAAATACCAAATTATGCATTTACGTGGATATAACAGCAAAAAAATTATCAAAAAAGAAAATATGGGGTAGTAACAAACCTTCAGTTCGCACCGGATACCCCCACCCATCTTCTCTCGCTATCTTCTTCGTACATCTTTGCAATAAGCAAAACCTCCGCAGTCAAAATTAATAAGTTACCGTAAAGCTTCGGTACATTAGAAGGTATATAGGCTACAACAACTTTTCATTACAGATGGAACAAGACAACTATACTTGATGTTGTTGAATCTGTCTGGTCAGATCCTTAAATCTCCGATGACACCCATTCTTTCCCATGATGCCCTTGTAACTCGGGAGTGGGTATGGCATCATAAAGTCAGGGGAAACACCGACTCATCCTGCATAATAGTTGGGGTTGGAAGCTATAAGTGCGGGTTAGGAACAAGGCCAGACCACCTTGGCTAAAGTACAACTGCCGAGATGAGGAGGTTAGGTCCTCCAAGATGGTATGCAAAGAATACCAAGCACAGAGGTGACATCTCAACAAAAATCGAGCTTGAGAAAATTATGCCTTCAAAGATGAATTGCAACTGGTTAGTACTTTTGGATTCCAAAATTATATAAAAATAAACAAACATACTAAACATCTACCACAAGGCCTGTTTTGACAAACATGATTAGTGGGTGGATGGTGAGATACAAATAAATAGATAAAGGTGAAAGAAACACTAGAACAAGAATACATACGCAACATCCAGGACTCGACAACATTCTACGCGTTGACTAAACATGTCATGAAGTCATGTCAGGAAAATATATATATATACAAAAATTCACGGAATAAATAAATGTTTCCAATTTACTAACTTGAAGTCCGCCTTCCCTCACATCTTTACCTCTCCGAGCCACAACAACATGGAGAGTTTCCGATGATTTTCCCATTCATTTCATTCATCCGAACATTAAAGAATGACATACATAAACTCAAATCGCCGTGTAAGCACTAACAGAACAAGTCAGCAGATGACATACAAAGAAAAGAAAATACACTTACAAACTTTTTAGCTCCTCCTAAGTTGAAAACGCAACAAACCCAAAACCCCCTATGGCCGTGTGGATCAATCATGACCAAACAATAAAGAAGATTAATTACTTCAATTAATAGTACACCAACCTAGTCACATTTTCACTATTACATACAAATCCTAAAGCATATCCAAGATGATGCCAAGATCGCAAAATCCATACCTTGCAAGATGTTATAATCGCCAAACTCGAGAAAATTTCCTTCAAAGTTTTTCAATCGTTGATGGTATCATCCAAGTTCTTTAGATAGAGATTAGAGCCTTGCAATTTTTCCATGCATCACTTCTTTTCTGCTCAAATTTGGCTTTCAGCCTCACCTCTCTTTCATATTTTCCTGCGCCTCTCCCCACAAACCAAACTTTGTCATCATTAAATGCTTCCATTAAGTTTCGAAGGAAGTCAATAGTGATCATCCGGCTCCAAAGTTGACAAAAACCAAAAACCTCTAGAATTCCCACTTGCATCCTTTCATAATAACTTCATAGTTACCACCGTAAGTACCAAAAAACTTTGCTAAGGTCATCGTCAGTAGTAGATTCAGACAATTTTAACATACACATTAGTGAACTTTTGGTGATCCATTTGCTAGATCTCTTTCTTGTCGACGAACAAAAAGACCTACATAAACTTGTTTGTCATTTAACAACATCCCATTCTAGATCGTTAATCGCATCTTGTGCGCATTCATCTCTTTCAAATTGTACAAAACCAGCGCCCTTTTTGAATGACCAAATGGTTATCAGTCGCCACCTTGCAAGAGAGAACTATCAAAGGAAGCAAAGGTTTCAAACAATGCCTTGTTATCTATGGAGGAGTCCAAATTCTTAATGAAAATATTTGCTCGCACACTTTTTCAGATAATCGGATCACGATGAGAGTACATAATCCTGCTAGGTTTGCCATTGATGGGAGTAAAGTTTAGCGCCTCCACGTATTAGCTGCAAAAGAAAAAAGAATTTTCAAATTAGCACCTATACATGACATATTTAGAAACTAGTCAATGTTCAATGAAAATTCAAATTCCATGTTCCAGCAAAGTAAATATGATCCAATGGTTAAACAAATTAGAATCAATATCATATAGAACTAAAAGATACAAAGGACAAAAAGAATAACTTTAGACCAAATATCGAGATTGGTCAGTCCGAAACATCATAACGCTCTTGCAAGATAATCATCCTGAAGATCACATGCCTTAAACTATCTATTATCCCATACTCGGACGATTTTATCCCCATCAAAACAAAATTCAACCAAAGGTAATAAAGAAACACAAGACACGCTTCACGATGATAGCAAAAACACACAAACCCCACAAAGTAAAACATGTCTTAAACATTGCCACTGAGCATTTGGGGTTTTACAAACTTATTTACTTTTAGAACCCATATTCCATAGAAATTGATTAATGAACTAAACCTAAATGTTCTCTAAGTATCATCATGTAACATCTTGCAATACATTCATCTCAAAATCACAGACCTCGCACTAATCTATTATCCCGTAGTTAACCGATTTTATCCCATCCCATCAAAATAAATCCAAAAAATTCACCCATTGTACATTAATAACAAGATGGTCACACTTCAAAGGCCTAAGAAATCATCAAAACAATATTAACTATCATTAGAGTCTAGATACATACAAAATCAATTCACCAACACCATTCACCAACACATAAAAACCCCCAAATTAAAACAAGAACCACCATGTTATAAATTTCTATTTCCCACTACACATTTGGGGTTTTACACACATTTTTTCCATACAAATTGACCAAAATGGGAACTCACAAATCACAAATCACCAAAAATCAAAATCATTTATACAAAATAAGTTCCCAAATGGGATCAAAAGAATCACCCAAAACCCTAAATAAAACATAACCAACACCCCAAACACAAAACAAAACCAAAAAGAAAAAGAAAAAAAAGAACCCTAACTTAACAACAACAACAACAAAACAAAGAAGTACTCAAAAGATGAAAAGATTACCATCCCGGTAATGGTGGTGGTTGAAGTTAATATAAGCATAACCAAGAGATTCTCCTCATCTGATCTCTACAAACCCTAACAGAAACAACAGGCGCAACTTGATTAAAAATATCATATAGTTGACCTTCAGAGACCGATTGATCAAGATCTCCTACATATAATGACGAGTTAGTAACATCGTCCCTTGAAGAGACAAAATAAAAAAATTTTAACTCATGATTTTTTTTTTTAAACCCTACTATGAACACAACTTCAAGACATCCAAAAAAAAAAAAATCCCGCAAATCAAAACCACCACTGAAATTTTCAGATCTGAACAATACCTATTTACTCAGATAAAAGCAAATTAATTGGAAAAACTAAGAAAAAACTTACTTAGAATCAATCAATCATTCGATGAAAACAACAAACTCAACAAAACCTAATCTCTCATTCTCTCAACAACAAATCTTTGTTCTGTGGTTACAGGTTTAGATTGGGTTCATGGGAGAACTTCGATATTGTGTGCAGGAGACAAAGAAGACTCGAGAAAGGGGTTAGTTTGGGAGCAATGATTTTAGTAATTTATTTGATTTTTTATGATTTGTTTCCATTTTTGTTTGGTGGTGGAGTTGAAGAAGATGGAGACGAGAGGTTGAGAGAGGAGAGAGCGAGAAGAGATAAGAGAGTGAGAGTGAGAGGAGGAGAATGAGTTGTGAGTTTCTCTCTCCTATTATAGAAAAGGTAATGCTAGGATTTGGACCGTAAATAAGAAGGTCATGGGATTGTCAAAATATGACGGTGTAGATTGGCTTTAGGGATTCTCATACGGATTGAGAACCAATTGTGTTTTTGTGCTAGTAAAACTGCGTATTCGGTTTTATTATCAACCTTCGATATAAAAAAATAATACAAAAAGAATATCAATAAATTTAAAATATTATCATGGACCTTCGGTTATAAAAAAATCTGAAAAATATATGGGAATGATGTTCTAAAAAAGAAATGAATTCCGATAATTGGTGTGTTTTTTGTGCTTCCTTTGAATTTCGATAGTCACATAGGTCATGAAGCCATTTCGACTAGTCATACAGGTCATGAAGTAGCTTTAGTTCACACTCAGACTCAGATTTCAATATTACTAGAGATGAACCTAAGCTTAGCAAGATACATCATCGAATCGATAAATATGAAGTCAGTTGTCAATCCGATCTTCAAATTCGATATAACGTCAAACAAACTATGAACCACGAAGCTCTGGGATGGTTCTGACTTCAAACTTAGCATAATATATTATCAAAATCGATAAATATGAAGATTGGTGTCGATTCGAACTTCGAATGTAGTATAACGACATACAAACTATGAACCAAGAAGCAACATGATAGTTCTCTTCGAACTTAGCATGATACATCATAGAAATCGATAAATATGAAGCTCAGTGTCGATTCAAACTTAAAATGTGGTATAACGACATAAGAACTATGTCACTATGAACCAAGAAGCTTTAAGACGGTTCTGACTTCAAACTTAGAATGATACGCCATCGAAATCGATAAATATGAAGCCCAAGTCGTTGTCAATTCAAACTTCAAATGTGGTATAACGTAACACAAACTATGAACCAAGAATTTTAAGACTTCAAACTTTGCAAGATACATCATCGAAATCGATACATACATATCATCGATATATATAAATATGCATCTCAGTGACTATTCGAGAAAGAAAGTGGCTCTGAGCTTGAAACCTAGACGCCAGTTGACTACTATATGTCTGAAACTTCTAAGAACGATGAATCCATCCATTTACTGGTAAGATTCCTTCAGAATACTCTCCAAAACCTTAAACAAACCCTATTATGACATATTGTATGTATACCCTGGCTCCAAGATCGAAAATTGGCCGTGAATGGACTACTATAAGCTCTGAAAACTTGCAAGAACGATGAATTCATCCATTTACAGGTAAGATTCTAAAACCTTAAACAAACCATATTCTGGCATATACGCATACCCAGGCTCCGAGATCGAAACATGGCAAGAATGGACTTATATAATTCGAAACTTTTGTAAGAACGATGAATTCATCCATTTACGTAAGATTCCTTCAAAATATCTCTAAAACCTTTAAAAAACCATATTCGCATATTATACGATACCCGCTCCGAGATCGAAACCTGGACGGAGTGGACTACTATAAGTCTAAACTTGCAAGAACGATGAATTCATCCATTTACAGGTAAGATTCCTTCGGAATATTCCCCGAAACATTAAACTAACCCTATTCTGGCATATTGTATGCATACCCTGGCTCCGAGATCGAAACCTGGCCGGGAGTGGACTACTATAAGTCGGAAACTTGGTAAGAACGATGAATCCATCCATTTACATGTAAGATTCCTTCTATCATTAACTCAAACATTAAACAAACTCTATTTTGGCATATTGTATTCATAACCTAGCTCCAAGGTCGAAACCTCGCCCTGAGTGGAGCATTATAAACCGAAAACTTGGTAAGAACGATGAATCCATCCATTTACATGTAAGATTCCTTCGAATATTCACCGAAAATTTTAAACAAACCCTATTTTGGCATATTGTATGCATAACCTGGCTCCGAGATTGAAACCTGCACCTGAGTGGACCATTATAACCCGAAAACTTTGTTAGAAAGCTGAATCTATCCATTTACAAGTAAGATTCCTTCGGAATATTCCTCGAAACCTCAAGCAAACACTATTTTGGCATATTGTATGCATAACCTCGGTTCCGAGGTCGGGGTAAACCCTGCCCCGAGTGGACCATTATAAACCGAAAACTTGGTAAAACGATGAATCCATCCATTTACATGTAAGATTCTTTAGGAATATTCACCAAAATTTTAAACAAACCCTATGCATAACCTCGATCCAAGATTGAAACGGGCTCCAGTGGACCATTATAAGACTGAACTTGCAAGAACGACTAATCTATCCATTTAAAGGTAGGATTCTTCGAACCCTATTCGGCATATTGTATGCATACCTGGGCTCCAAGATCGAAACTTGGCCGTGAATGGACTACTATAAGTCGGAAACTTGGTAAGAACGATGAATTCATCCATTTACAAGTAAGATTCCTTCGAAATATTCTCTAAAACCATAAACAAACCATATTCTGGCATATTATACGCATACCCTGGCCCGAGATCGAAACCTGACGGAGAGGACTACTATAAGTCGAAACTTTAAGAACGATGAATTCATCCATTTGACAGTGAGATTCCTTCGAATATTCCCCCAAACTTTAAACAAACCCTATTCTCGCATATTGTATGCATACCCCACCCACGAGATCGAAACTCCGCCGGAGTGGACTACTATAAGTCTGAAACTTGCAAGAACGATGAATCCATCCATTTACATGTAAGATTCCCTTCGGAATATTAATCGAAACATTAAACAAACTCTATTTTGGCATATTATATGCATAACCTAGCTCCAAGGCTCTAAACCTCGCCTCTGAGAGTGGACCATTATAAACTCCGAAACTTGTAAGAACGATGAATCAATCCATTTACATGTAAGATTCCTTCTAATATTCACCGAAAATTTAAACAAACCCTATTTTGGCATATTGTATGCATAACCTGCCCGAGATTGAAACCGCACTGAGCGGACCATTATAACCCGAAACTTTGTTAGAAAGCTCAATCTATCCATTTACAAGTAAGATTCCTTCGGAATATTCCTCGAAACCTCAAACAAACATTATTTTGGCATATTGTATGCATAACCTGCTCCGAGGGTCGAAACCCGGCCCGAGCCGACCATTATAAACCGAAAACTTGGTAAACGATGAATCCATTCATTTACTTGTAAGATTCCTTAGAATATTCACCAAAATTTTAAACAAACCCTATGCATAACCTCGGATCCGAGATTGAAACGTGGCCGAGTGGATCCATTATAAGACTAAACTTGGTAAGAACGATGAATCTATCCATTTAAAGGTAAGATTCCTTCAACCCTATTCTCGCATATCAGATGCATACCTTGGCTCCAAGATCGAAACTTGCCGTGAATGAACTACTATAAGTCGGAAACTTGGTAAGAACGATGAATCTATCCATTTACAAGTAAGATTCCTTCAAATATTCTCTAAAACCATAAACAAACCATATTCTCGGCATATTATACGCATACCCCGGTTCCGAGACGAAACCCCAAGAGGGAGGGACTACTATAAGTCGGAAACTTGCAAGAACGATGAATCCATCCATTTAGAGATATGATTCCCTTCGGAATATTCCCGGAAACTTTTAAACAAACTCTATTTTGGCATATTGTATGCATACCTGTGCTCCGAGATTGAAACCTGCCCCGAGTGGACCATTATAAGCCGAAACTTGGTAAGTACAATGAATCTATCCATTTATGTGTAAGATTACTTAATATTCCCGAAACCTTAAAAACAACCTTCTATTTTTTCATATGTATGCATACCCTGCCCTAGAGGTCTGAAAAATTTTCCAGGAGGACTACTATAAGTCGAAATTGGTAAGAACGATGAATCCATCCATTTACATGTAAGATTGCTTCTATATTCACCGAAAATTTAAACAAACCCTATTTTGGCACATTATATGCATAACTCCGGCTCCTAGGTCGAAAAACCGGCCTCGAGTGGACCATCACAAGATGGAAACTTGATAAGAACGATGAATCATCCATTTACAGTAAAATATCTTCCGGAATTTTTCCCAAACATTTAAACAAAACCATATTAAATTGTCTATTGTATACATACCTGGATCCGAGGTCGAAACCCCGCCTTGAGTGGACCATTGTAAGACGAAAACTTGGTAAAAACGATGAATCCATCCATTTACAGTAAGATTCCTTCTAATATTCCCTAAACATTAAACAAACCATATTACGCATATTGTATGCATACCATGGTTCCTGGATCGAAACCTCGCCAGGAGTGGACTACTATAAGTAGGAATTTTCGTAAGAACGATGAATCCATCCATTTACAGTAAGATTCCTTCTAATATTACCCGAAACATTAAACAAAACCATATTCTCAAGTATATTGTATGCATACCATGGCTCCTGGATCGAAAAAAAGCGGAGTGGACTACTATAGCAGGAAATTTCGTAAGAACGATGAACCATCCATTTACAAGTAAGATTCCTTTAATATTCCCTAAACATCACAAAGTTTAAAGATGAAATTTATCAAATTTGAACATCACAGGTTTAAAGATTACTAGAGTGGGACGTGAGTTTCTCATTCTAGGAATCAAGATGAAATTTATCGATTTGAACATCCCGTTCAAAGATTTCTAAAGTTGGACCTGTCATTCAGGAACTCAAGATGAAATTTATCGTATTTGAACATCCCTAGTTCAAAGATTACTAGAGTTCTACCGTGAGTTTCTCATTCTAGATGAACCGAATATGAAATTTATCGATTTGAACATCAACGGTTCAAAGACCGTGACTACCCTTAATGTAAATAAGTAAAGAAAATATTATGATATGAAAATGACCATATTACCCTTAGTGAAAATAAGGCAATAAATATTATGGAGATCAGAAAATGACCGACTACCCTTATCGTAAATAGGTGAAGTAATTATTAAGGTATCGAAATGACCATATTACCCTTAATGGAAATAAGTGCAATAAATATTATGGGAGATCGTGAGAAATGACCGCATCCCTTATTCCGGAATAGGTTAAGTAAATATTATTTATCGTGAAAATGAAAATATTACCTTAATGGAAATAAGTCAATAAATATTATGAGACCGTGGAAAATGACCGTGACTACCCTTACCTGAAATAAGTAAAGAAAATATTACACAATCGTGAAAATGACCATATTACCCTTTGTGAAAATAAATGCAATAAATATTATCGAAACTTTAATAATGACCGTACTACCCTTATCGTAATTAAGTAATGTAAATATTACGACTTTGAAATGACCATATTACCCTTGATGGAAATAAGTGCAATAAATATAATGGAGACCGTGAAATGACCGTACTACCCTTATCGTGAATAAAAGTAAATATTATAAAATATGAAAATGACCATATTACCCTAATGTAAATAAGTCCAATAAATATTATGGAGATCGTGAAAATGACAAGACTACACTTATCTAAAATAAAGTAAATATTATTGCACGAAAATGACGATATTACCCTAATGGAAATAAGTGCAATAAATATTATGAGACTGTGAAAATGACCCGACTAACCCATATCTAAATAAATAAAGAAATATTGTAGACTATGAAAAGGACCATATTACCCTTAGTGAAAATAAGTGCAATAAATATTATCGAAACTTTAATAATGACCAGATCATCAAGATAAGATAAGTAATATAAATATTACACTTTGAAAATGACCATATTACCCTTTGATGGAAATAAGTGCAATAAATATTATGGAGACCGTGAAAATAACTATTCTACCCTTATTGGAAATAAGTAAAGTAAATATTATAAAATATGAAAAATGACCATATTAACTTAATGTAAATAAGTCCAATAAATATTATGGAGAGATCAGAAAATGACAAGACTACCCTTATCTAAATAGGTAAAGTAAATATTTTAATCGTGAAAATGACCATATTACCCTCGATGGAAATAAGTGCAATAAACATGCGGGAGACCGTGAAAATGACCAGACTACCCTAATTGGAAATAAGTACTTTCAGAGAAGGCTTCAACTGCTTAATGGGCCAAAGCTCACTTGAGCATTATATTTTGTTTTACAACACTTATGAAGGGTTGCCATAAAGTTAGTGTATAATTAGTGTATTAAAGAACCACAAACTCCAATAACATGTTATATGTAGGATGGTTAGTGGTGCAGGACTTCCACGCTGAGTCTCGTGATCGAATCTTCAAACCTTATTTTTTCCAACATTATATATTTTTACTTCAACAACACTTATAAGTTGCCGTAGCTTTCATTTAAAAAATGAAAAAAATATCAAAACTTGTGAACTGAAAGGGTGGTTGATGAGTTAGACTTCCATGCAAAGAGGTTTATGTTCGAATCTCCCCTCTAACATATTTTTCATTATCATATTTTTAGGTACTTCAACAACACTTATAAGTGTTGCTGTAAGTTTCTATTTTAAAAAAAGAAAAAAATCAAAACTTGTGAACCGAAAGGGGTGGTTGATGAGCTAGACTTCCATGTAGTAGGTTCATGTTCGAATCTCCCCTCTAACATATTTTTCATTATCATATTTTTGTGTTCTTCAACAACACTTCATGAGTATTGTGATATGCTAAGTTACTACATATATCGAAAACGTTGTTATAAAGCTAAATGTTGTCACAACTGTTTTGCTTAAGAGTTGTCGTTTGTTTTCCTAGTGCAACTCTTGTTTCCTAATGGTTGGCAGTGATGATATACGACAACTCTTCCTTTGAAACCAGTTGTAAAACATAAGACTTTCTACAATACTTAGC
>JAJJWX010002938.1:0-22013 GCA_023529315.1 Papaver bracteatum | reverse complement strand
ATTTTTAGTAATTGTTTTCCAACAGTACGGATATTTTTCAAGATTACTTCCTGATTTAGTTTTGCATAATTGGGATGCAATAATGAGATAGATGTAATTTTGGTTTCTCCAAAGCTCTTTTAATTGAGCTTTTCTTTGTTTTCTTTTCAATCTACCACTCTCTTGGTGGTGAATTGATTTTTTCTTTAATATTTTGCCCTTTTTTGAGTCAAAATAAAATAAAATTCAGTTCTTCTTTGGAAAAGACAATGGTTTCCCCCGAGTGATAGGCGCGCAGTGCCTTCAACAAATTTTGAATTCCCGACTCCCTTTGTACAAGACCAACCGCCTTTAGAAATTCCCTTGACTTGGCTTCCCCTTAACAAGAAGGTGCCCCTTAACATTCGGTTGGAGTGCCAATAGCATTTCCCATAAAATGACCATTTTTCCCTTTTAGTCTTACAAGTTGTTGTTTTGCTCATATCTTCTTCATACGAACTCAGAATGACTTCGTTCTTTCGCCATTGACTTCATCTTCTCGCCCTCTACGAAATGATGACAAGAAATCCTCCATTTGAACGAGTACCACTGGGTCTTTGGCTCTTCTCCACTTGTAGCTAGCTTCTTTTATTGCACAATTAAGTCCTATTTCACTTCTTTTGGATGATTCATCTAATAAAACACAAATAAGAGAAAACAAGCGTAATATATAATAATTTGCAAGAAAACCAACAAATATTAGCATGGAACTGACACTAAATATATGTGAAATATGCACTTATCATTTATTCTCTAGAAAGTGTATTGGAGTAAGTCCTCTCAGATTGCCAAACGAATTGTTGGCTGTGGTTGTTGTACCCCACATTTTCAAAATATTTTTTCTTCCTTTTGTGAGCCCTGCTGGTATTGTCAATTTGCAAATGTTAACATATGCACTCATCTATAGGGTAACATGCCATTAAATGTTTTTGGTATTTTAAATTTTTCGTAGGAAACAATAATATCAGCAATTCAAATAATGAATAACCAAGGTTCCATATTTACCATTTAGTTTTAATTAATGTTTATGTGCCTTACACATTTTCTCTGTTAAATTAAAAAGTGACACAAAGATAGATTTATTAGTTGGGGACATTATTAACATTGACGACTAAAAACCAATAAGTGGTGACTAAGTATAATTCATGTTGGGTTGAATATAATTCAGATTATATACAATTGTGCAAAAATAGTATTAAACCGGACAAGACAAAACACAAGCAAGTAATATTGAGAGGAAAAATAACTGGTTTCATGATTAATAATTAAGAAAAATATTTAAATTTAAATAAATAATAGCAAAAATATTAGTTTTAATATTTAATATTATTACATGAAACTAGTTGGAAGCCTAACAAGCTAGGCTCCAACGACATACTACTACATTAATTGAACAGGTTGCTGTGCTAGCCTACCAGCGAGCCTCATGGGTAACCTTGCCAAGGGAGTCCGGAGGAGGGGGGCAGATTGTGTCACAAGGGGGGCAAACTAACACTACCTTCCATGTTAATTCCTGCAATAGCAAAAAGAGTTCATAAACAATTTAATTTTTTTCAAAAAAATAAAAAAAATCCAAACATGTAAATTATTTTTAGTATTGATTGGTTTTATTTCAAATTGATTTGATTTAAAACAGAGATGTTACACTGGTAATCCTGAGAATAAAATCATGGTAAACCGAGAAATCGTATCATCATATTGACATTGTAGGCTCATCTTTCATAATAAAACAATAAAATTGATCGTCATCCATGATATTCCACACAAACATGCATTCTTAAGATGATTTTTATCCTCCGTGATGCGAATGCAATCTTTCATCAACCTATTACCAGTTTGTATGGGATATTTTGTGATGATTTAATTAATAGAATGACAAATAGGCGACAAAGAAATGGAGGAGAGAGAGAGTTGCTATTTTCGATAGACACACAAGTTGTACTTAACCATTTAGTCAAGTAATAGTGAGAAGCAAAATGTGGTTTGTATTTAAACCAAACGTGAATTGTATTTAAGTCACCGGGAAATCAATATTGTTATCGCCGACAAAGTCAAGTCATTTTTTATTTTATTTTCCTTTTTTGGTCTTTATCTTTTATATGCATCATAAAAACAACATAAGACTATATTTCAGAATTCATTATTAAAATTCGAAACAACATAAACTTGAAATTGACACTGCCGAATTAAAAAGTATTTAATGTAACAAGAAATGAAAATTTCAAAGAAAAGAACATAAAAATAAAAATGATCTCATAAATCCATATTAAATAAAATATAGGATCCATTAATCCAACGTCATGGGACTTTATTTTTCTTCTGCTTGTTACGATTCTTTGAATTCTCGCCTATTTTCTTTTTGTCCGAGTCCTCGAGGGTTAGGAAAACGTGGTGGAATTATGGACCAACACACTACAATAGCTACATCCTTTATGTTTTTTGGTCATTCGCTTTATGCAATTGGTCCGCTTGTTATTTTGACTTCCTTTAATTGTTGAAGCAGAAAGAGGCAGGATATCATTATTGATGGTTGTCAATTTAATTAGAAGAGAACATACAAGGCTTAATCTAAGTTAACCATACGTTAGCCTTTGTGTATATTGGTTGTTCAAACTATAATTTTTATATGAATATACTAAAACTATGTTAAAGACGAATACGTAGATAGAAACCGGTATAACCAGATAATTAAGGGTCAACTGAAAAGATTCATACTTATAATAATATAATGTATCAATCTGGAAACCGCCTTTACTAGTGGAAAAAGAGTTAACTCCTTCGATTAATGCAAAATCTGTATTTGGTATATATGATACTCTTTTTCAATTGTTTCATCAATTCAATTTTTTTAAATGAATTTCTTATAAAACTTTTCTTGCCAATTTTCTTCGATTTGACACCAATAAATCGACTATGAGTTCTCAATTCGTCAGTTGTTCCATACAAAAATCAATCCAATCATATAATTTTCTTAGTCAAGCTCACTCAAATCTTGTGAAACCATAACTTATAAATTAGAATCATACTGGTTGAATCAGTGCCCGACTTATTTTGGAAATAAAAAGTACTCAAACTGATTAAACAGATTTTGACATCCATCTTATTCGGTCAAATTGGATTCTAAAAATCTTAGATTTATCGAAACTCGAATCTCCATAAATTGACTCAATTAAAGTTATATCATTATACTTGAATAGTGTTAATTTATTAACGAATTTGAAAGATATTGATGTTCATACTACTTGTGTTAGCTCCATTCAATGAATTATGAAGATTTAAAAAGTTGATTCTTTTTCAGTTTGAATGAAATTGGTGTTAAAATTCATTTGAATGGGTTGGTTCTTGAGAAATTAGCACTTTAACTGAACTAATTACACGGATTTTTGTAATTTTAAAAGTCATGTAGAGTTGTACACCCCCTACTTACAGGAATCGCTTTTTTAAGTAAAGGGTGTACATGACTTTTAAGTAGGGCGTTAAGTCTGAACCAATTAACGCCTTTTATAAGATGTAGAATCTGTATTTGTTAGACACACATTTTTCCCTCAATCAATTCAATCATATTTATCACATATTTCTCATCAATTTCATTTACTACCAATTTTTATGTAATTCGATATAAACAAATCGACTATAAGTTTTTAATTCGTATAAAACTCTCTAATAAATCAATCCAATAAGATGAATTTCTTCGTCAAGTTCACTCAATTGGTCCGGAACCCTACCTTGTAAATTAGAATCAGTGTCCAACTTATTTGGAGATCCAATATTCAAACAGGTTAAATTTATTTTTATAATTGTACATATGATTCTATCCATTGCCACCTCCGTCCAAGTTATATAGTCGAAGGAGTAAAATCTCTTATATTAAGAAAATAGTTAAGAAAACACGGGTGAAAAGGTTAATAAAGCCATATTAGAATTGAAGTTCCGCATGTCTAAGTGGATAAACCAAAATCAAAGTTACACGTATATATGTTAGAATGAGGGAGTATCAAAATTCAAATATCCATAAAATGACTCAATTCAAAGTCATCATATATATGGGTACAATTTATTGATGCATTTGAAAGAGATTGATATATTGATGAATTTTAGCTCAACGAAAATTCATTTGATTAGATCGATATGATGGAGTTCCTGAAAAATTAAGAGCTTATAATCGGTCGTAGTAAAGCTTATAAAGAAATTTATGATATATTTGATCAGATTCATGAAAGTTTTAGGGGGGAAAAGTAAGGTCAAAGTTTTTTTTAGTAACACTTAAAATATATATTCAAATATTAAATCTCAACTTGATTTTTTTTTTGATGGAAAATCTCAACTTGATTTAACGGGATCGAATCTTGAGAAAAATATTCTACTAATCAATTATATACATTTTGTAATTTTAGTTGCAGTTTAATCCAATGGTTTGATTTCCAGGTAATCCCATTTTGTTTGCATTAATTTATCTAGAGGATCAATGTATACCACCACTATTGTTAGAAACTAAAGTTATGTACATCCTATTTATGGTTAGCCAACTTGTTACGGTTAAAACCTAAGTTATAAGTAATCATATATTGTAAGGGCCCACAAAGTATAAAGTAATACATATTTACATTTACAATCACAATCAACAGTATATGTATGATATCGTTACTATTTATCGAAGGGGCAGGATCGGGTGACAGACTTAGAATGACAGAGTCTGTTATAGACTCCCAAAACCAATGGATGTAATATATATGAATGGCTGAGATTAAAGTAAAAGACATGCGGGTTTTGGTTACTTATCCACGACCCGGTTAAAACTTTAGAAATATCGATTATCTCTATAGATAGTTATGCTAGTTTAATTGGGGGCCCTGATTTTTAATTAGGGGCCCTGAACAATTTATACCCACACCACAAATTATAAGGGGTTCCAAAAATGGGTGAAAATACATTTATACCCTTTCTACTTAATAACCTATTAACACTAACCCTAAGACCTCCAATTCATTTTCTAAAACCAAAATCAGAAAACTCTCCACCCCTCCCTTCCTCTCCCACCCGAGTTCTCACCTTCTCTTCCATTAATGACAACAACAAAAAAAAAAAAAAAAAAAAAACATACAAATTAGGGTCGTTACTATTATGATGTTATACCCTAACGACCCTATTAGGGTCGTTACTATTATGATGTTATACCCTAACGACCCTAATTTTGCATGTATACTCTATGAAAAATCGTTAATCTGTATGATGTTCTAGAGAACGACCCTAATTCTGCTACTATATTTTTTTCCCCTAGATTTGGGTCGTTACCTCTGTAACTGAATCTATTGACGACCCTAATTCTGCTAAGAAAATACTCACTGTCCAAAATATTGATAGGGTCGTCAATCTGTATCACACTACCCTAACGATTTTTCATAATCAAGGGCAAAAAAATTTAGTAGCAGAATTAGGGTCGTTACTATTATGCTTTTATACCCTAACGACCCTATTAGGATCGTTACCATTTTGCTTTTATACCCTAACGACCCTAATTCTGCATGTATACTCTATGAAAAATCGTTATTGGGTAGTGTCAAAAGTGACGACATAGAGAGTCGCTTGCATACACCTCCACTATGACTTAATCTTACACCTAATTGTTCCATGGTGTGGATGATTCACCACTTGAGCAACAAATGACAAATCGGCGGGTATAAGATGTTTTGTCGATTGTTTTCGCTCGGTTTCCTCATTTTGAGGGTTGGTTGCTTCATTTCCACCAATGGGATCTTCATTTCCATCATTATTCATGGCTTCATCTATTAACATTTCTTCATCAAACATCCAATCCATAGGATTAGTTGACACAATCTCACCATCAACACAATCATGGTTGTAATTAGAAGCTTCACCAACATCATTTCCTACACTAGAATCATTCATTTCAAATAACCTAAATTTTTCACCAAAAAACTCTACTTCTCACTACCCACAACACCAAAACACAATTTTTTATTTAATCCAAAAAGTTACCAAAAAAATGATTTTAATCTAACCTTATTACTTAACACATTAATTAACTAATTAAATTTAATTAACACTAATCACTTAGGGGTATTTAAGGCATTTCGAAAAATATGGGATAAGGGATAACCCAAAATTGATATTTCATGACCCTTTTTGTCACGTAGTGCAGGGCCTAGTTAGTAATTCTCCGAATCATTCGCGAATGATTCCCGAACGTATCCGAACTGACCGAATCCGAATGATACTTCCGAACTATTTGAACTCCGAACCTAGTTCCCGGATTATATGGACCTCACGAATGATTCGCGAACGATCCTAACTAACCGAATCCTAATGATATTTCAACTAGAACTTCGAACCTAGTTCGCACTCCAACCTCGCTCTCCCATAAGTAATTCTCTGATCGAGTTTTGTTGCTTGGTTTTTCTTTGATTTTTTGAATATACTTTATATTTAAATACAATTATTCAGTTAAATTTTTTATTAATAGTTGTTTAACCAAAGTTTTTTATGTGTTAATTTTTGTTTAAAAATCTATAAACTCGCTTTATAATACATTTATGCGATTAAACTGCTTACTTTTGTTAAATAATCACGCTAAAATGTTTTTTTCATCTTATAAATCATATACAAATAAAATTATTCTCGTAATAAGATCATAATACTTATCAATTTATCATTTATGTAATCCTAATTTTAAGTGCCAACTCACATTTATAAAACGAATATACACGCACGCATGCCGCTTCCGAACTATCGTCCTAACAACGAACCGTTGACCGGATTTTTGACCGAATCCGACCTATCCGAATCTGTATAATTCTCGTACGTATGCCGTCCCGAACTACTATCCGTACCCCGAATTGCTAACTAGGGTGCAGGGCCCCTAATTAAAAATCAGGGCCCCCAATTAAACTAGGATAGTTATCTTCTTCTTCTTGTCTCTCAGTAATTTCCTCACGTCTCTGCAACAGATGAAATGAAACCCAGTGAATCGATGAAATCGTTGATTTCATTCACCATAGAATAATTTTAAAATACCAAAACTATTTCTCGTTTTTTCTAGGTGAGCTAGATTGTTTTTGTTTGTATTGATTTAGGAATTGTTTAGATCTACAATCATATGGTTTTGATCTAGGAATTGGTTAAAAAACTTCTTTAACTGATGTTCTCTAATTGATTAGGAGTGGTTTTAAACCTAAAAGCATTTTGGATTCATTGCAATTTCCAATTCCTGCCTATTATCTTAAAGAAAGTTTTGATGGTGGTGGGAAGAAGAAAGGGGGATCTAAATTGAGAAATTTCAGTTTGATTTTGGTTGTAAATCGTGTTGTTTGGTCATTGACTTTTATACCAAAAAAATTTTGTTTCTTGCTTTCAATTATTTTTGGTTCCCTTCGGAGCTCTATTAATGAATGACACAAATTGAGGAGGATTATGAGTAGCCAAACTTGGATCATGTGATGATGCTCTTTTTGAAAGATCGTCGACAATGTCCCCACCCCCCACCACTGTTATTTGGCTCAGCAGCCTTGTGACAGACTAGTCCAATGATTCACGAGCAGCACGATACAAAATTTTGACGGAGCTCAGGACACCATTATCCCTTTGGATAAAGAAACTTGATTCAACTGAGCTACATTTTGGTACCTGATTCGAGGGTTTTGAAGGTTTATGTACTATATATGAAGAAGAAAAAAATGTTCCTACATTGTAGAACTTTTAGTTTGTTTGTTGCACAGTGAAAGAAGGAGGAAGGAACAGAGAGGAAGGAGATAATAACAGAGCGATATGGGTAGAGAAGGTATAGAAAGTCAACAAAGTACTGCCGTATAAAACCGGGTTTGGGTTAGTCAAAAACACCCGTGTTTATGAATTAATCTCAGCCATTGAAAGTGACATAAATCAGTGGTCGCCAGAGTTTGTGATTTGTCTGTTATACTAAGTCTGTCACCCGATCCTACCCCTTTATCAAAATACCAAATTGGACTAGATAAGTTAGCTTGATAAGTCTTTTAAAAAATTTGGAACCAAGTTTCAAATCTTTAAATCTCTACGTTCTCTAAATCAACACCTTTTTTAAAATAAAATATTAATTGATTACTTTTACATTAATTATTATAAGGGTATAAATGGAATCATCAAAATATTTATTAAAGCAATATCTTTTGATATTATTGAATGGGTATCCAAGGAGCAAAGTGTAACAAGAGCAATTGTAGTTGTGGTAACAAAAGTTTGAAGGGCACTAAACAAAATACTAAGGTCCTGACCTTGCCAAATAAATGAGGAGGTGATACTAGATCTCTTACAAACAATAACTAAGCTAAATCTGTGTAATTATGTTCTTTGAATGACAATACGATTAGCTAGCACAAGAAACTTCGTTGATGTTGTCATTAACACTACTACTGTGATAATTGCATGATAACAAAGCGAGTATTATCCCCTACCTGTATTTTGATATAAATATTCTATCTTGAGGATGACCATATCTTCAGCTTCAAATTCCACGTTCACTTGTTGCATTTCTTGACCCAGTCTAAGCTAGTTGTTCTCTTCATGTGGTTTCATCCTCTCAATCGAGACCTGAATATCTTTTGCTCTGATTCAATGACTTGCAAAATTAATAGCTATAGGCCAACATAGATGTTTTAAGTGCTAGATGTTTGTATGCTACATTTTTGTTTTAGTTACACTATAGTTGTATATGTATTGTGTTATGATTCAACAATTTGATATAGAGAAATAGGTTGAGATTGAACACTGAATCGATAAAAACTCACCCACAACTCACTGACTCATTCCTGAGAGTACATCTTACTCTTATCTTCTCATTTTCTGCCTACAAAAAACGTATTACTTGAGTTTAAGTAGTGATAACACAAACCCTAATCTGGACGACAAGATGCGCAGATCCTGGTTGTTCACTACTAAGACTTCTTACTCAATTAAACAACTAATTAAACTACTTATTTCTTAATTAAAGCGTAACCCTAACCATGCAGCTGCGTACACCCTTTATTAATTCTCAAGGCTAGCCCATTACATGACAATACCTCCTCCTTAATTTATCCATGTTCTCAAGGATATAACTTTGGGAAGCTTACTCTGATGTTGGCAGTGTCTTCCCATGTGGTATCTTCCGGGTTTGAATTAACCCATTGTATTAAAAGTTGTGGAACTGAAGCATTGTTAATCAGCGTGACTCTTTCCCCCAGTATGGCTATAGGTTCCACCTTGAACTGTCCTTGTTGATCTACTAGAGGTAATAGAGGAGAATAATTCACGGTGGCACCTATTTTCTTCTTAAGTTGTGATACATGGAAGACAGGGTGTACCTTGGTGTCTGGTGGAAACTGAAGTTGATGAGCCATTGCACCAATATTCTCCACTACTGCAAAGGGTCCATAGTATCTAGATAACAATTTGAGGTTTCTCCTTAAGGATACTATAGTCTGTCTATACGGCTGTAGCTTTAAGTAAACCTCATCTCCCACCTGGAATGACCTCTCCTCTTTCTTCTTGTCAGCAAATAATTTCATCATGTCTTGAGCCTTATGAAGGGTCTCCTTGAGCAAGCTGAGCATCTGGTCCCTTTCCTTTATGTAAACTTTAACATCAGCCACTGATGTAGTAACAGAGAGTGGAAAGTCTAGGTGAGGGGGTTGGTAGCCATATAAGGCCTTGAAGGGTGACATGTTCAAGCTAGAGTGGTAGTTAGAATTGTACCACCACCACTCAGCTAAGGGTAGCCATTTACTCCAAGCTTTAGGCTTGTGCCCTGTCATGCACCTTAAGTAATTCTCTAGACATGCATTAACCCTCTCAGTATGCCAATCAGTTTTTGGATGATAAGTTGTGTTGAGCTTCAAACCGGTACCAATATATATGAAGAGATCTTGTCAGAAGTTACTTGTAAAAATCTTTTCCATGTCTGAGATGATGGATACTGGTAGCCCATGTAGCTTAAACACATTATTGAGGAAATGTTGAGCTATTGTTGAAGCAGTGAAGGGATGACTCAGGGCTATGAAGTGTGCATACTTAGTAAGCATGTCTACTACCACTATAATAACATCCTTACCTCCAGATTTTTGCAGGCCTTCTACAAAGTCAATGGTAATATGCTGCCAAGCATGATCATGGATTGGCAGTGGTTGGAGTAGCCCAGCTAAGGGTGCACATGGTACGGTTCGTCTCGGTTCTTGCCGAGGCAGAGTACATGTACCTCCCCACCCCTCGCCCAAAATTTTAGACCTGCACCTTGTACCCCTGTTCCGTACCATTCCTAAGACATCGATGGTACCAAGTACGGTTCTGGTACCAATCAGTACTATGAAGCTTAACAATACAGGAGAAGGCTTTCCTCAAAGATGACCAAGTAGTTGGCTATTTAGGTCCTGTGAAGAATTTGCTTGCTTTCTTTTTTGACTTGCATCACACCCTATAGGATTGGGTCAGCAAGTCATTGATTTAACCAATCTAGGCGTCGCACTAGCTTTCGTTGGTTTCCAAATTATATGTTCAAGTTTCGAGCATAAATTCTTGTAGAACTGTCAAAATGCAAGGTACAAGTTCACACCAGCAATGGACAAATAGTATTCGCCACACAAGAATTAGAATTTGAAAAGATATGCAAGCTCACCTTGTGGTATTCAATAGTATCCCCCGAGGCTTTTCTAACATCTACCATGAAAAGAGAAGACTCAACTTCGTAAATCTGATTTGAGAACAATAAGGTCCAGTAAGAACTAAATATTTAAAATATTTCAACATAAACAATAGCTTCTTCATGGAAAAATGATACCAAGGGAATTAAAATAAAATAGTGACAGAAAGGTACCTCCAAGGCAACTGCAAACCGCCCTATCTTATTAGAAGATAAACCTTCCAGTCTCATCTGTGGTAAAGATGAAACGGACAAAGGGAAAATTAGACAAGATCAAGGATAATCAATTACCAAAAGCACCACTCCAGACTATATAAGTTAAGCCATCATCAATTGAAAAGGGTAAAAAGAGAAGTTAAGAGATAACATGCCATAAGCTGATGCTCAGTGAAGCGCAGATCTATAGACTATAGTGAGGATATCATGCCATACGTCACATCATTGTGGACTGCACGGACTTGTATTGACCGTGTACTGTATCCCCAGAGGCCGGTTCCTATTTTTTGGACCGGTACCTGTACCCCTTCCTCGGTTCAGTACAAAAATAGGTACGGTTCCACCGGTTCCGGGATGGTTCGTCCGCCCGGCTCGGTTTCTGTGCACCCTTAAGCCCAACTAGGTATGTGTGATCACTTTTATTTCTTTGACAAATATCACAAGCTGTCACAAACTCTGTGATGTCACTCTTCATTCCAGGCCACTGAAAATAAGCTTTAGCCCTCATGTAACTTCCCTGAATTCGAGAATGTCCCCCAATGGCTGAGGCATATATGGCAGTAAGGATGGAATGTATAACCCCATGGCCAGCCCCTACATAAATCCTATCTTTTTATCTGAGGATACCATTAATGTAGGTGTAGTGACTCACAACATCATCAGAGATTAGTATTTTAGCAATCATTGTGTTGGCAGCTTCATCATCTTCATAACTTCTGATAATTTCTGTGGCCCAAGAAGGTTGTTGAGTGGTGATAGAACTGCACGAATAAGTAGGTAATCTAGATAAGGCATCAACATCCTTATTCTCCATTCCTCTTTTGTACTTGATCTCATAGTCATAACCAAGTAACTTCATGAGCCATCTTTGCTGCAACATAGTGGACATCCTTTGTTCCATGAAGTACTTTATACTTTGTTGGTCAGTGTGGATGATAAAATGGTTTCCCAGTGGACAATTCCCCCACTTAGTGACTGCCATCACTATTTCAAGTAACTCATTCTCATAAGTTGAAAGCCCTAGGGATTTTGGGCCTAATGACTTGTTGTGATAAGCTATGGGCCTACCTTCTTGTATCAGTACTGCCCAAATTCCCCTTGCATAAGCATCAGTTTCTAGAATAGGTATCTTAGAAAAATCTGCCAGTGCCAGGACTGGAGTACTACACATACTTGTCTTGAGCTCCTTGAAGGTTGCTTCAGCTTCCTCAGACCAATTAAAAGCATTTTTCTTAAGAAGATCAGTTAATGGTTTGCAAATGGTTCCATACCCCTTAACAAACTTTATATAATACCCTTTCAAGCCCAATAACCCTCTTAATTCCTTAAGGCAAGTAGGAGTATGCCAAGAAACCATACTTGAGATTTTAAAAGGATCTGCAGCAACTCCTTCAGAAGTAATAATATGGCCCAAATATTCTAACTATTCTTGTGCAAAGCAACACTTGGACTATTTAGCATAAAGTTTGTGTTGCCTCAAGAGCTCCAACACTATTTCTAAATGCTTAATGTGATTAGCATGAGAAGGACTGCAAATCAAAATGTCATCAAAGAATACCAACACAAATTTCCTCAGGTAAGGTTTGAATACTTCATTCATGAGGGCTTGAAAAGTAGCTGGAGCATTGGTTAGCCCAAAAGGCACTACCTTGAACTCATAGTGCACCTCATGAGTTCTGAAAGCTGTTTTGTAAATATCAGCTATATCCATGAGGATCTGGTGATAGCCATACCTAAGATCTAACTTGGTGAATACCACTGAGCCATTGAGTTCATCTATGATTGGTATTGGAAATTTATCCTTCATTGTAATATCATTGAGCTGCCTGTAATCAACGTAAAATCTCCAAGAATTATTCTTCTTCTTCACAAGAAGAATGGGAGCTGCAAAAGGGCTGTGACTAGCTTGAATGATCCAGATTGAAGCATTTCTTTGACTTAGGATTCAATGACTTATTTTTGGACATAGTGATATCTGTAGGGCCTTTGGCAGGTTGGTATTGAATTTGGTTTGAGAGGGATTTTATGGTCCAAGGACCTTGATGGCGGTAATAATTTGGTTCTTCAAATACATCAGCATACTCTTGGATTAGTAGATGAATATGCTTTGGTATCTCCTGTTTAGGGGTGGAAGCTGAAATAGAAAATAATTGCCCCATGATGCCATAAGAGCCCTTCTTAAACAGTTTTGAGACAGCACTAAAGCTCATCATCCTCAGAGAAGAGCTTTCCTTAGCACCAGTCAGAGTGATCTTTTTACCTTTGTGAACAAAACTGATACAATTTTTTTTGAAGTTGAAGACCACATCCCCCAAGGTTCTAAGCTAATTAGCACCAAGAACCATATCACAACCTCCCAAGGGAAGTATTCTCAAGTCACTGCTGAATTTACTACCCTGCATTGACCACTGTAGTTGTTTACACACCCCAGAGCTGATAGTCATATCTCCATTTGCCACTGTAACCAGTAGATAGGTTGTTTGCTCCACTTCACAATCTAGATGTTGAGCTAAATCCTTATCAATAAAACTGTGAGTACTCCCAGTATCAATTAGAATGGAGATGAATTTTTTCTTAACATACCATGGAATTCTGATGGTGTCACTACTAGGATACCTTGTGAGAGCATGGAGAGATATGTCCATGTTGGACTCAATGGGAGATTCACTATTATCCTCTTCCTCCTCCTGTAGCTCTTCATCTTCTTCTTGTCCTTCTATTTCACCCAAAGCTAGAATAAACAGCTGTTGTTGTTTGCACTTATGGCCAAAAGTGAACTTATCATCATAATTATAGCACAACCCCCTCTCATTCCTTTCCTTATGTTGCTCATGGGTCAACCTTTTTATGGGTGGGTAGTTGGGTTTTGAATTAAAAGCTCTGGGTTATGAAGGTGTTGTTTTATGGGTGATCTTTGACTGAGGTGGAATGAAGGTGTTTCTTGAAGTAGTAGTAGAAGTTGAAGGGAAGTAAGTGGTAGTTGGTTGTGATTTGTAAGTGTTTTTGAACTTCTTCTGCTGTCCATATACAGTAAGTTCTTGCAATCTAGCTAATTGATAAGCTTTAGACAGAGTGGTGGGTTTAAACATCTGAACTGTGCTTTTCATCTCTTCTCTTAACCCACTAATGAAACTCAGTCATGTGGGGGTTTTTTCTTATCATAATGTCCTTAAGTGTTTCAAACCTTTCAAAATACTCTTCTACAGTTGATATTTGGACAAGTTTATTAAACATACCTACATAATTGACATTTGTTATGTCCTCAAATCTAGTAAAAATGGCAAGACTGAAATGAGAACAAGATATAGGGCCCTTACCTATTTGATAGTCAAAGAACCAAGAATCTGCTTTACCTTCCATGTAAAGAGATGTTGTACCCACATTGTCTTTTTCTTCAATGGAGTTGTTGATAGAGGAGAATCTCTCACACTTACGTAACCAGCCTCTTAGGTTGTCGCCATCAAATCTTGGGAAATCCAACTTGGGGGGACGATGAGAGAGGTAGTTGTGACTGTTGTTGAGATGCGACGATTCATCAAATTCCGGACGATCCATTACACTCGCTGTACTCCTCCTTGTCTCCTCCTCATTACTCTTTTGTACATGCATCTGTTCTATTAACTTTGATAGCAACAGATCAGTCTTATCTTGTGTCTCCTTCCTGCGAGTATCCTCTAGTTCATACATCGACTTCAAGTCTGTCGTCATATGTGTAAGGAAGGTCTTTAGATCTCTTATGTTGGATTCAAACTACTTCTCTAATTCTCTGATCGCTGGACCTGTCATGATAGATCCAATATGCTCTGATACCAAATGTTATGATTCAACAATTTGATATAGAGAAACAGGTTGAGATCGAACACTGAATCGATAAAAAGTCACCCACAACTCACTGATTCATTCCTGAGAGTACATCTTACTCTTATCTTCTCATTTCCTGCCTACAAAAAACGTACTACTTGAGTTTAAGTAGTGATAACACAAACCCTAATATGGCCGACAAGATGCGCAGATCCTGGTCGTTCACCACTAAGACTTCTTACTCAATTAAACATTAATTAAACTACTTATTTCTTAATTAAAGCGTAACCCTAACCATGAAGCTGCGTGCACCCTTTGTTAATTCTCAGGGCTAGCCCGTTACATGACATATTGGTGGATAATATCTTAGATATTCCCCTTGTAATGAAGGTTATTTAAAATGTGCCATATTGTTGTTAATTCTGTAATAAATGCATGAATATTGTTTGATGCTTTTGATTATATTAGCATCAAACACAATGTCCCTAAAAATATGATCACATCTAGCCATCTAGATGAACCAACAATCACAAGCATAAATAATTATCCATTGCTTTCTCACAATCCCTACGCCCGAACCAATCGATGAAGGTTGTAATAGAAAAAAACTGAGTAATATCATTCCCAAAAAGCCTTCGCCAAACAAACATAGCAAAAGAACATTCCATTAGGAGGTGAGTTAAGGTTTCCTCCCCACAATCACAAAACTTGCACATAAGATGTAACGAAGAATGCAAGTCTTTTTCGCATTTGTTGGAAGAATTACATGAACATATTTCTCAAATAAAGGTTTAACTAGTGTCTTGCCCATGCATTGCACGTGCTTAAGATTATATTTCTTGGGCTTACGGTTGGTGATTTGCTCCAGTTCTCCAAATTTCAAAATTTACTAACTGAAAGAAGCGACACAATGTGAAGGAAAATTATAAAAGAGGCATCAAATTGGACTGTTCAAAATGCCTAAATCCGGTATGCCATACTTTCAATACGAAATAGATTTTTTTACTCATAATCTTTTTTAGTCATCATTTGAAGTTTTGAACCATGTTCATACAATCATCAGAAAACTAAAGAACAATTGATGCTATGTTCTTTTCCTGTAGGCTATAAGCAGTGTTACCAATATGAATTTATTTCAGATAATTGTACTATGTAAGTTGTAGAAAACATTATTGGAACTTCTTAGAACAACTTAAAAATAAAATTCTGAGTAAGAAAGAAAATTTGAACACTTGAATACTGAACTGAAGTAGTTCCAATATATTTATGGATGCACTTTTCTACATCCTGAATAGTATGGTCTATCAATGTCATACTGTCATATACTTCATGGTTTTGGTAGTTCATTATAATGACCATTTTCATGGGATGATTATTTGTGGTGTTCAAGATCGACCAAAAAAATTGTCTAGGGCAGAAAATGCCGTTGTCTACAGTTCCTTAGTGGTACTATGGTGTGCAATCTCCATCTCTTGATCATTATTCGTTGTTATCACCTCCGTTTTTACATCACTATCTTCGACCAACAATGACATTGTCATCAGTTTCCTCATCATCAACAAGTGTCTTTCTAGCATCATATGTATATTTTTTTTCTGCACCGGAAAAATTAGGAGTAGAAAAGTAATGAATTAAAAAAAACCAAATATGATAGTAAGGTGCAAAGAAATGTTAAAATAGTGTTCCCCCACAGATGTCTACAATCAAGTAAAAAATGTAAGATTTTGGCATATATTTCTTGAACAAAAGTATCACAAAAGTGCAAAATATGAAATCCAAATTCCAAACTCTACCATCTCATTAGTAGCTGCAAGCTCTTCCTTAGCTTGTACAAACTTTTGAGCACCTCAGTTCCATGAGTCATAATCTAAACCATACGCGTGCAGTATATCGAAGATTTTTTCCCGAACGCTTACCCTCTCCTAAGACTTGTGGTTATGGATTTGAAAGTCAGCAATACTCAATATCCGATACTATATATGTAATCATTATGCAAGATGAGAAAAAGTCGCCATTGAACTATTCCAGCTTCGAAAAACCACATTTTGGACGTGCATGATAAGTATAATTTAATTGTAAGACCTTTCAACTTATTTGGCTTGGCTGAGATGGTCGAGACACCAAGATGGCAGGTGAAATTTCCTAATGTAAGTGAAATGTAATATAACGACATTCATAGGCATAAAAGGATAAATTAACAAGTAATATAGTGTAGTCAAGTTCGTTCCCACGAGGAACAAGAGGTTTTAGTTGTCTTATAAGGGGGGGGGGATTTGGTTTTAGATTTTAAAAGAAAAAGAAAGTAAATAAAGCGATTAAAAGTGTAAGTTGAAATCAATAAGAGAAGTTAGATCAAGGAATCCTTCTTCGTTTCAAAACAATGATTCAAGTTATGTTCTTTTACACTTTTTATTAGTCACAAATTATCACCAACCGTAGGATAACAGGTTCGCTTAGCTAGCCCCAAAATTCCTCATTTCACTGAATAACAGGTCCGCTTAGTTATCAGATTCTATTCAAAAGAACCACCTTGAGGTTCTCTAACAAGATGTAATTCCCCGAACGCATTAAAATTTATGAATTTAGGTTTAGTAATAGTAGTTAGACTCGGTTCACTTGGTCCACTTTCTAGCGTTGTTTTCACACACAATTTCTCCACGGAATCCCTCCGCAAGGTCTCATGTTTTGTACTTATGGAAAGAGTCAAGAAACTATTACGTATTCCCTAACTTTCACTAGATTTAGATCAAATTAACAAATCAATTTAGCGTGCACTCTAAGCAACCTACCAATCAATCATAAACACTCATATTAGTAAAACCAAACGATAATCATGAGAAAACTTCAAAGATAGAATTGAAAACAAAATCTCAAATCATATGTTAAGAACTAGGAATGCATCCTCAATAAATAAGAAAATTAGCTACTCATGCTAAGGAGTTCACACAAAGAATAGAGAAAAGAGAAGTATTGTGTGTGTAAAAGTGTAGAAGTGTATAAAAGTATGTATACAAAAGTAGAGAACTTCTCTATTTATAGGCTTCAATTTGCTAGAAATCCTCTTAGGAATGGAATCACTTTCCCTTTATAGCTCAACTTCCAAATCCAAGCCTTTCTCAAATCTTCCATCTTCTCTTTCCAAGTTCAAGCTCAATTCTTCATCCAATTCCAAATCTAAGTCTTCGCATCCCATTAGAGAAATTCAGAAAAGTATGTTATTTGGGATCACCGGAACAAAATTGGGTTCACCGTAATGCGTCCAGAAACGACACTATAATAGTACTTTGGTCGCCAGAATCTTCTTCTCTGCTGATGGGATATTCCGTCAGATCTAACTGTCAAACCGACAGTCAAATGTTAGTCAAAGGGTCAAGTCAGAAGGGAATCAGCCGAGTCTGAATCATCTAAGTGTTCTTACTCAGCCTGGATCAGTGAGGTTTACCGAGTCTTCGAGTTAACTCAGCAAGGATCAGTGAGGTTTACCGAGTCTCCGAGTTAACTCAGCAACATAGAAATCCGGCATGGTTGTGTTTGAATTCTTGTCAATTCCCGACCAATTTCAGACCCTTCTTTTCTTCTCCCTATAGAAACCTGTATCCTAAACATACATCTAGTTCAATCACTCTTTACTACAGCAATGCTCATTCATTTATCTGTTCATCATCAGCTCCTTTATGTATCAATTTAGCAGCACCAGCATCTTCTCTACCAACTCACCCCTGAATCTGAATCATACCCATCCATCCATACCAGCAGCACCAATTCATCTATCAATTTCTCATTACCAATTCTTCTCAACACTGTTTCTGCATCCACCATCTCTATTTCCCTGAGTTCATGGAAGTGACCCATCTTTCTACGTTCAAATTCATCTCTAGTACCACCACCAACGCAAACCCTTATTCCATTTAGATTTTGATTCAACAACAAACCCATTTGTTCTTCTCCACAGACTCTTAATTTCACATAACCCGTGGAAAATGACCTTCTCTGTAATATCAAGAAACAACAGCAACAATTGATTCAACCCATCTCATCCTTCTTCCGTTACATAAAACCCATTCTTCTTTCTTCATAACCACAATAGAGATTGTCATTCCATGGAAGCAAGCTTAATTCCTATCTGATTAAATCAACAACAAGAGCTTGATTTGTCTATCTCAGTTTCAAACCATAAACCTTTGTTTCCTTCAAACCCTAATTTTGTTTCAAGAACCCTAATTTCTTCATTTCAGATTCATATCACAGAAAACTCGATTCGAAGTGAACCCATGTCTTGATTCATTCTCTGCAGCGTCTCTCTCAGATTAAATCTCTAAATTTCATTCTCTCTGTATTATTGATTTGAACAACACTTTCCACTTTCTGAGATCGACAACAACTCCTTCATCATTTTTTTTACAACAGCAGACGCTGTTTTACTTTCTTCTCCATTTCAGGGTTGTATGGAAATGATTGAGAGAATATATTCTCAATTTAGGGTTGGACGGATACTCACACCCAATGATAATTACACCCTTTGATAAATGATAAGGGATACCCTGAATGACAACCCCCTAACCACAACTGGCTTCCTTTAATGATTCTTCCAAAAGAGAGTTGCCCCTTAACATGTGGCTGGGCTCCTAATAGTGTTCGTCTATGAGATGACAATTTTTCCCTTTTTGCTCAATTTGGGTAATTTCTTCTTCTTTTCCTCCGTGCGACTCCATAGTACCTAATAACTCAAAAAAACATGTAAAATACATAATTTACAAGAAAAATAACAAAGAAAGCATAACCAATAGATATTAAATCAAGGTGTATTCTACACCCAATCAAATTCCCCCACACTTATACTTTGCTATTCCTCGAGCAAATCAAACCAAAACTTAGAACTTCAAAGCGTTCCAACGTCCCAAGCATCCAAAGAGTTATGAGGACATAGAGTTTTTGCATGCTAGTAATAAGAAGTTAGAAATACTAAAGAACATATTCTCATTCTTAAATGTTGAGTGAGAAATAACCACACCATAATAAGAGAACGCGTGTTTGAGAGCGATCAATAAGCATTTCGCCTCGACGTCTGCCTCACCAAAAATGGTTTTATGAAATTGCACTCAAAAAGACGGCTTTTTTATGGGTCTCACATGTGTGCATGTAGGAATGAAGAGAGAATTCCTGCAACACGTTGAATGGTGGGAAGGACAACTTCCAAAATATTTTAAAAACCCACATCTTTTAACATTTTGAAAAACCATTTTTCTGACGATCTCTAAGAAAGGAAATCAACCACTATTATCGAGGATGAGATTACTTACTTACCTTCACATCTGATTGCCAATTATGATAACACCACTCTCATGGCATCCAATATAAACCTCTTTGTCTCCTCGTCTTCATCTTCTCGATCCTCATCTTCGTCTTCAACTATTGATGATAAACTCTTGAATTTCGTAGATCCTTGACAATTTGTAACCTTTTTCCTTAAAATCCTTGTCGCTTGAAACTTCTTCATAGATTTTCCTTCCCCACGGTTTATTAAATAAAAACAAAAAAAAATATCGTATCTCTTGTCTCATAATTTTTTTTTTCAAATTTTTTTAATGAAGACAAGAGAAATAAAATACAATACAAAAAAAATAAAACAAACCATAGCTGTGGGAAAAAGTACTTTACCGCTTGATTCTTCACAACTTGTATCATCTCGAAATCATAAACTTCAATAATTCTCACCTTTTGATTTTCTTTGCTCTTGTAAATTAGTCTTCTACTTGGTTATAAAATTCCGCTCATTGTATGTTGCTTTACTTGGATTTGAAATTTTCTCTTTTCCTGTTCCGTTTCTTGTAGACCTTAAACGTCTTCAACTTTCCTTGTAGATTTTGTTGTCGCTTCCTTGTTGTTGATGATGGTGTTTCAATGAACCCGTTGTTGTCGAGAGAATGATGCTAACTGCAAATCGAACTACAAGAAGGAGGCTTTCATCTATAGACGTCACCCTCATGATTGACAAAAATTAGCACTCAAGAGATCAAGAATAGTGCTGAAAATTGGTGTGAAGTTGGGTAGCTCACCATTCAACCCGGAAGTAACGTACGGTGACACACACTTAAAAGAAATATTTTTTAGTCAGATGGAAAAAATTCTGGTCAGTGCCTCACATGATATAAATACGGGTAGTCTCCACTAATGATTGATCAGCTACTCTAATAATGCATTTCCTATGCACCTTATTTGCATCACCGGCATGATTAAATCCATTATTTAACACTCTAACAAGCAATAAATCCGAACGTAGTTCCCTAACACTTTCAAGTTCAGTTATGTCGGTCAGAATTCTCTATGTAAACATACCTAGAAGTATGCTAGTGACTCTAAAATCTCTAAAAGTTGGAGGTCTTATGCATTTTTTATTTTATTTATCTTATTTTTATGCTTAACCACTCGCCCACACTTAAACCTTACATTGTCCTCAAAGTAATTGAATCGTCCAAGTAAAGTCAAGGTGGAAAATCTTAACATGATAAGGAATAAGAAAAATAAATAAAAAAGGATAATAAATACAAAACCTATGGGTTGCCTCCCATTTAGCTCTTGTTTTAAAGTCGACGGCCCGACGTGTCTCTTGTAAGATTCATTCCCATATACTAACAATCTGAAAATTTGGGGATCCACCCAAAGTACCTGTTTTGCAAACAATAGCTTCATACAAATGTTAGCACAAGAAAACAATAGTGAAATTATCGCTCGATAGAAGTTTTCCCCACACTTAGTCTTTTCCACACTCGGAAGTGTATAAAGAAATTAGAATTTGGGAACTTCCATGGTTTCCTCTTGGCAAACCTACATGGTGTTATAATCAAGTGTTTCCAATGGTGGATATCGAGAAACAAAATAATTCAAAAATACTTTCAAAGCACATACATTCAAACCAATAAGAAGTAAAGGAGAAGAATCAATATGCAAAGGATTAGACAAACCTTGCACAATCTCTTGTATTACAGAATCTTTTTCATTTTGAAAAAATTCGAGTGAATTACTTAGCTCTTGCATATCATGGTCCTCTATCAAACCTTGCAACCATTCTTCATCATTTTATACCTTAATTAAAGTCTTGACATCATTATAATCATTGGAAAGTTCAATTGGGTCTTCCACGAATTCAATCAATTTGGTTTCATTATCAAGCATCACCTCTTCAACATTCTCATCATCGGAATCGGAACATTCCTCTCTCATAAAATCTTCTTCGCTATAAATTTTAAGATATTCTTGTGAGGGTGTTATACCATTTATAACAATAGGCAAGTCATACCCAATCTCCTTGTAGTTG
>JAJJWX010002937.1:0-18254 GCA_023529315.1 Papaver bracteatum | reverse complement strand
CAGATACGGCTATCTCGCCGCACCTCCGTCTGTAGTAGCGGCACATATTTTCCTAACACCTAGGATAAGCAATCAATTTACCATTAGATCAATTCAATATTTACACGATATAACATTCAATCCCAATCCGGTCAAAAGTTTCAGTAGGCTTGTTTTGAGAACTATACAAACTTAATTTTGCAAAGAATTAAACAGGGTTAAATGTCAGGTCCAAAGAATCGTTAGAGACAGCTGCCGCATCAGTAACCGAACCATAGTAAGTTTGTTTTATTAGTTTTAATCTTTTAGGTTCATTAATATTTGGGTTTTATAACTAGACTGGAGTTGAAATTGTGAGATGGTTTGAGAATAGCCATGTCAAAGAATCCTCCGCCCTTTCAAAATATTGTAGTTGCTGCATATCCTCGGAAGAAACTGACTTGAAGCATCTTATGTGTATAGCAAGTTTGTTCACCTACAAAAGTATCAGGACAACTACCAGAAAGTAAAAAATCACTCAGGCATGCTACTAAAGTCCACCATCAGGGGTCGTTTGAGCGATAAGTCTTGCGCAGTATTTGCTTTAACGGCAGTTGGCAACTTTCTGGATATGCCTGATACCAAAAATAGTGGTGCAATTTTGCATTATCTACTCTCACGAGAAATTGTGAGACAAGATGATGGTGATCCATTTTGTATGAACTTTGGGGTTGGAGGCCATATCTTGAGGTTTGGGATGAAAGAATTCGCACTTGCTACATGACTTAATTTCAAGTTGATAGCGGCAGGAAAGGAAGATGTAATTAACCCACTCCCAGAATCTATCGTGGATTCACCAACCATGAAAACTCATTTACCTGGGGGGGGGGGATATAACAGTAATTGAAGCCCTGACACGCTTAGAAATGGGAGATTTGACCACCTGCACTGACAATGAGAACGTTAAGTTGGCATTTCTCGTTTTTGTGCACGTTTTGCTTTTGGGCTTCCAGCATAGAGATGCAATAAACGGTGTATATTGCCATTTGGTGGATAACTTAGATACCTTCAATAAGTTCCCATGGGGCCATGTTACTCTCAAAAGAACCATCCGCCACTTTCGATCAACTCTGAAGGTGAAGGATGGAAAGAAAACTTAGAAAGCCAGTGTTGTTGAGAAAGACAAGGAACCAAAGAAAAGTGGTGGGTTGGGATTTCCTCACTATAGGTTATTTGGACTGTCACATGCTCTGACGGTAAGTTTTAAATGGTTCTATGTATTTGTTAAAGTGGAATTATTCATCTTGTATGCTTGGGAAGTTTAGTTTGTACAGTTCTAGTTCTTACTATTGCTGTTATTTTAGGCTTGGGCATTGGCAAGCATTCCTGCAATTAGGGGTTTATGCAGACCGGTTGTGTTGAAACATACAATCGGTCGATGGACCACCGTCATGAAGCGTGT
Source organism: Papaver bracteatum (assembly GCA_023529315.1). Classification (NCBI taxonomy): domain Eukaryota; kingdom Viridiplantae; phylum Streptophyta; class Magnoliopsida; order Ranunculales; family Papaveraceae; genus Papaver; species Papaver bracteatum. The sequence goes on along the minus strand of JAJJWX010002937.1, from coordinate 16,834 downwards.
ATCTTGCACCGAAATACAGTGAACTTGTATCCATGAGAGAATAGTTAATTGTGGATTATGATGAGTATAAGTTGTATAGTGGTGACTACCTTAGATTGTTGGGCGTAGTAGATGACAAGGAGGTGTTGGAGGATGCTTTGGAACCATCTGATCTTTCAAAAAAATCTAGTAGAGTATGTGAATCCTCTTGGTCTGGAATGGAGAATGAAGTTACGCAGGAGGTTGGCACAAGATACTGTGTACGAAGCTACGCAGTCCTAGTCAACAGATATGTTAGCTAGTTTTATTCGAGAGTATTTGGCTATAGATGAAAGAGAAAAGGGGGGAGAGACATCGTGTGATGGAGATAGGGTTGCCGCCACATCGAATTCCACACCGATGGAAGGAGCTAGATTGGTAAACAAATAAGAAGATGATGATGGTGGTGGTCTCTATCCAAATGCTGAAGGTGCGTTGCCCATGGGCTCTGGAAAAGATATTTTTAATGTGCCTAGTGAGGAGTATTATAAAGGGGACGAAACATCTAAATCTTCAGTGGATGCGAATGTTAAAATTCTGTGGCAGTGTGATTATGAATCAGTCATTAATACTGAAGCAGTTTTAAAAGTGTCAAGTGAGGAGGATCGTAAAGGTGATGAAACATCTAAATCTCCAGTGGATGAGGATGTAGAAATTATAGGGCAATGTAACAATGAATACAAATACCCTGACGTACCCAACTTAAAAAGGCGTAGAATCATAAAGGCAGGACGTCAGATCTTATCACCATATGAACGCCTCATGTACTAAGGATGGCTTAGAAATGACTATAATGGGGAGAAGATCGAGGATCCAGGTATCTCAAAGAAAAATAAAAGGAATTTGAACATTTACATATGGCAAAGGAAAGTCTCCATTGCTTATTCACCGTGTTTAATTCGAAAGTCATTGTCTCAAGATCGTAAAAATGCGCAGGGAAAATACGTGGAGCCAAAGGAAAACAATAAGGCAAATGACCCACGTCCTAAGAACTCTCCGGAAGAGGAGTCTAAAGAGGCTGTAGATATAAAGTGGTATGAATATGTGAAGTTACTAGGAGGAGCATTACAACCACGGTCCCACTGGTTATCGGACGCTGTAAGTATATTGTTTTATGATATAGTTTATGTTCATAATATTTTATGTTTTTACTCGTCAGCTTATCTATTCCATTTTGAAATGTCCACATGTTCGGTCTTGAGGAGAGGCAATGTTTTGAAGTTATTTATGGAGCCAATGCATATTTTCAGCATTGTTCACCATTATATGCTCCATTGTGAAACGTCCACATGTTCAGCCTTGTGGAGAGGCTATGTTTTGATGTTTTTTGTATAACATGCTAGGTTGATGTTGCTTGTTTTTTAAATGATAGCTATCAAGTAATTTTATAATACTTGGTGGTTGGGATTCCGAACCCCTAGCTCATTCATAACTTAGAATTGTGCAGGGCTTTGGGATTCCAACCACCTGTTCTCAGCTGATTGATTTGGTCATGGTTTCATATATTACTCGGTTGATTTAAATCCTATCTGGGGTCTGCATTTCATATATACTGTCACCTAGTTCATGTTATAGTTTATGTTCATAACATTTTATTTTTTACTCTTCAGCTTATCTATCATGAGACCTCTTGCAGATTGTTAATTGTGTACTGCACTCGATGCGCAAATACCCTGGATTCACGAAGAAAACTCGGTGGACCACCGTTTGCAGTTATTTTGCTGTAAGTTTTATATGATAATAACTAATAAATTTATCACATTTAGACAATAAATACACATGTAGTTATACATGTCTATGATGGCTTGTAATGTAGGGTTTTTCACGCTCTGTTAAACATCGTGCTGAAAAACAGCAATGCGCTAGAAATCGAAAACCGAATTCGAAGACCAATGAAAGGGAATGCATCTATTACATGAGATTGCACGTCATGGGGGAATATAGCATGGATGGTAAACCATGGTCCGAAGTGGATGTTGTTTATGCTCCGGTGCTGGTGAATGACAGTCATTGGGTATCAATTGAAATCCTCTTGGGAAAACGGAATATTCGTATCTATTATTCCATTTACGATCATCACAATCGAAAAAGATCCACCGGGACAGCTGGGAACCCATCCGAGGTCACCGCAATCTGCGATGTTTTTAGGACAACCCTTGAGGATGGAGAATGGAATTGCAACTACGCAGCGCCTCCAAATAGAAGAAAGCATTTTAGCAAGCAAATATGTATGCAAAGAGTGGAATACTGTCCTTGGGGACAAAAGAATTGGACTCCTTTTTGGTGTGGCACAAATAATGGGGAATGATACTCAACTCTTCTATAAATAAAAAATTAACGAGGAAGATTTACGCCCGATCCTAACAGCCAACAATAATAGGGCCCCGTTTGACGGAAACTATGATTGGAATTAGTTGCACCCAATAGTTGGATCTTGCAACGGTCTGGTATGTTTTTATGTTTCACACCATGGTATACAAGATCATGTACATATTATGAAACCAGCAACGGGTGAGCACCTCCATCTTCCACAACTATGCATCCCAATTGCACGATATCAAGGGTGGTATGCACCATACAACATGATTGGGGCTTTTGGATACTGTGGACATACCAATGAGTACAAGGTAGTTCGCATTCAAATTGATGGTAAAGTTCAAGTACACACGCTAGGAGACGAGAGGGGATGGAGGAACATAATAAGGGAGATTCCTTATACTTTTCAGAGTTCAGGTATGTATGCACATGGTTGTATTTTCAGGAAGGATAGTCTTCCACAGGATACTTGCATAGTTTCTTTCAATTTGGACACCGAAATGTTCCATGAACATTCGTTACCCCCGCATCATATTCCTGGGAATGAATTTTGGGTAGATTATTGCCCATCACTTGGGATGGTCATGTTCGGAGTTCGCCTTTTTATTACTACATCCATCTGGTGTCTGATGAGCCCCAGATATATTTCTGGACACCCATTTATGAAAAAAATATTCATATATGGGCGCCTGGCCGGGAATGGGATTGGAATCATAAGATGAGCATTTTATTGGAAGAGGATAGGTATGAATGGTGGCCGCCGACGTATGAACCGATAGCCTATGAAAATAAAAAGGACCTCCTATTTTGGAAGAATAAGCGTTTGTTGCGTTACAATACACTCACCGGAACTAGGACATAAATTTTGGGGAAACTAATGTGGGAAACATGGGTTGAAATTATTCCTCACATGAGGAGCGCTGTCTCGTTGAAGAATTTTGGTGGACAATTCCACTAACACATTCCTTAGGTTATCTATATAGCTTTTTTTAATTTTTCCCTGTTGTTTTGTGTCCTTTGCACGGTTTTCACGTGATTAATTATTCGTGCACCACAATATTTCGTTATTCTTTTTATATGTTGATTTGAATCAAGAAAGACCCAACTTGAACGAGTGGAAGAAATTGCTCTAATTTGTCGAATGCTTTCCAAACTATTATGTCTTTAACATTTAGGATTTATCCGAATACAGTGGACCTTACAAATTTAAAGCTATGTATGTACACTTCGAGAGTAAAATAGGAAGAAAGTGTCCAGTTTCTTCCCCGTGGTCCTTAAATATATTTAGAACGGATATAGAAACAATTGCAATGGATGCAATCATGATTTTGTGTGGTCAAAAAGGACTAAATAATAGTATTGGTTTTAAAGTGAAAACTATAGTTTACACTATATTTCACGTGATTAGTACTTACTTGTATGCAAAGAGTGGAATTCTGTCCTTACTTGTATGCAAAGAGTGGAATTCTGTCATTGCAGACAAAAGAATTGGACTCCTTTTCGGCTTCACTCAAAAAGTGTGAGAAGAAAAAGTTACAAAACTCTTCTACAGAGAACAAATTGAGGAGGAAGATTACTACACGGTGATGAGAGATTTCTATCAGATGTTATTTGGAAACAATGGTACCTGGATTATTATCCAATCCTATTATGAAAATATGTCACACCCAATCGTTGGATCTTGTAATGGTCTGGTATGTTTTTATGTTTCACACCACGGCATACAAGATCCTATTTATATTATGAATCCAATAACAGGTGAGCACCTCCATCTGCCACAAATATACGATCCAACACCAACGCCACAAATTAGTTGGGATCCACGATACCTTGTAGGGGTTTCGGCTACTGTGAACATACGGGTGAATACAAAGTAGTTCGAATTCAAGTGGGCGGTAAAGTGGACGTACACACTAGGAGATAACAGGAGCATTGTCTTGGATGGGTCTTTGAATATATTTTGGCCGCCTTATAAGCTGATAGCCTTATGAAAGAACAACAGCATCTTATTGCAAAACAAATGTTGTTTAACGCGTTATAATGAACTCACCAGAACTTTGACAGAAATTTCGGAGACAAGGAATGGTACTATTGCATCCAACAATAGTGATGAAGAAGGTTTTGGAAACGACGATGAAGATGAAGAAAAGAATTCTGATTAGAGTTCTCCAGAGATTCAGAAAGATCGAGAATTTGTTCATAGTTTCAAGCTTAAATATGATCAGCAAGTTTTTCTCCAGAGGTTCTTATGTCTGATCTTCTTGTTGCTAGTAAGAATTATCTTGTTCTTGTGTGAAGTTCATGTAAGTCTGCCGGTCCAAGTATTTGTTTTCATTTTGTTGTCTTAATGAAATATATCAGTGTAGTTATAGTAAATGTGGGTGTTTTTCTTTTTAGGAGTTTGAAAAGGGTGTGAATGGATATTTTGAATGAAATGTTGTAAATGATAGCAACCGAGAGTACTATAAATGCTGATCTCGGTTGTAATGAACTGGTTCTTTTCTATAGATAGTGTTGAAGGTAGATTCAACCAGGAGAGAATTTAATTTTGCAGGATTTTGTAGCATTACAGGAGAAAAAAACTTGGGAGAACATGCAGAAAATGCATACAATTTTCAGAATTTAATATAGTTTGAAGATAGTTACCCAGTTACCCTTCTAAAAATTTCTGCAAAACGTGTTTTGCACTCAGATCAAATAATTTTCTTCGGTCAACCAATCAAAATCGAGGGTTTTTTCCACCTACATATTTACTCTTTTATCTTACAAAATACCACTGAATACGCGTCACATGTGCGACACATTTCCGAAATGTCAGTAATTTTCCTAGCAAAAAGTAGCACTGAATATGCGACTCCAGTGAGATTGATTAACGACACTTAAAATAATGTGCAACCCCGAGCCGAACGGCTCTTAACTTAATAACACATTTTTTCCGATTCTTATATGATGGATGTGCTACACATGAACGACGTAGGTCCCAAAGCCGTTTAAGCCGAGTAAACGCCGGCAGGCTCTTAACTTAATAGCACCATATTTGAGTTACCTAGTGATGGGTGTATGACATATCTGCGATGAATTTTATTGGCTTGATTAAGGAAAATTAATAGCTAATGGCTACTGTTTCTGGTTCGCATTAGTGATTCTACTGTTTGTATAGGAAGTAAATCTAATTGAAACAACATCATATTGAAGTCTCAAGAATAGATATTTGAAATCAGTTACACAAGATATTGTTTTTTATATTGACATGAATCATCATAACTTATCAATTTTAAACTTCCTTATACCAATCAGTTAATCGGCTGAAACATAAACCCGATAATGATAGCTGATCCACCATTAATGGGAATCCTAAGTAGTCATTCAACAAACGAACCCCACATAAACGATGTAATTATGATCAGAACCTTAAAGGACCATCAGAATTTTCCATCACGAGTCTAATTAAAACTCTTTTACTGGAAACCTAATTAAAAATCTTTTACTGGAAACCCTGAATCACAAACTTACCGACCTAATCAATACTTTTTAATTACAACAACCATATATTTTATCGATCTAACATCCAAATCAATCATGCACCAGATATTATTTTTCGAAATGTGTGACCCCAAGTCCGAGGATATGTTAGATAATCTATATTTTGTTGGAGGCAAGTTAGTTAAAAAATAAAATGGAATGCTATTATGTTAAGTTGTGGTATTTTGTGTTTCCTTAACTTCTATTGTGGTACCAACCGTCATTGGCCCACTGAACTTTGCCACTAAAAAAAATGATGAAAAATAAATAGTTGAGCTCATCTACCTTGATTTGTAGTGTCTGTATATATAATATCTTATGATTCTTAATCCAGATGATGAGGCACCACTTGATTCTGGCATAATTCACATGTGATAAGAAACTTGCACATGCACAATCTACCAATACATGTATAGCATCAGGCCGCAGGTGTTTCATTGGTTAGGTAGACTGCCAATCATTTTAGAATACTGAATGAGACTTGACTAGCTTGTTCTTTGGTTGGCTAGGATAGAAGTTGGAGGATACATTAAAGAAAACAACCATTGAATTTGATCGGGTACATCGAAAACGGCTACTTCATGCTAAGTGTCGTGTAATTTTTCTATTTGTTCATAAGTCAACAATATTATCTCATATTATTGTATTTTTCTTGTTCTCTAGAAGTATTTCATCAGTTGAAAAAAAAAATCAATAAAATGAAAAACAATTGAGAAAAAAAAAAGGAATTTTTTTTATCCCAAGTACTTTAATGTCCTATTTTAAGTCAAATTATGCATCTTGCATCTCAAGGCGTTAATAATCTTAATAATCATATCATAAATATTTATAATTTGTGTTTGTTTTGTATTTGTAGGAGAATAAATAATTGTATTGCAGCAGGAGAAGGAAGCCGATATGTGTTTGGAATTGCAGAATTAACTTCTTCCGTTCGTGAAGTGCAAAACAAAGTTGAACTTGTGGTCGTGATATAACCTAGCTAGTTTATACTCTTGTACATCTAAGCTAGGTATTCCTGTTTAACACCCAACACAAGCTATTTATCATATTTACCAAATACATTTCTATTGTACAGAAATCACCGACCACTTTTTTTTTTTGAAACAACGACGCATAATAGATGTCATGCTTCAGTCACAAAGTGAAGTGGTATACAATGATTGGCAGTCTACCTAACCAATAAAACACCTTCGGCCTGATGTTATACATGTATTAGTAGATCGTTGTTTCCAATACATAAACTAAGACAATGGCCGATCCAGAGTAGTACATATTGATCTCATGCATTTGTTTAGGGTTTAGATTCATTTCTCATCCACACACCCAAAAATTACCAAAACCAGCAGAAATAGTTTTTACCCATAAACAGTGTGTTGCAAGATAAGTAATAAGAACAAACTTTACTATTTATAATGACCAAGGTAATTTGGACACTAAGGAATTGCCAAATCCGAAAATACTAAAATATATGCAATAAATACTTATTTTCGGTTTTGTAAATACTCCAACTGTTGTGCAACTAATATATCTCATGGATGACAACTCAATATTAACTAGCATACAAGTATACTTTACTTATAATATCCAGATATATGCTTTAATTACAGGAAAATCAAAGGTACATAAATTTCGAATATCAAAAAAGATATTATGAAATATTTCGGTTTCAGATCTCACCTTGAGTATCAAGGAAAATACTTGAACATTAAGTAATAAGAGTTTAGCACATGTTTAAAATATTACGTTGATATCTTGTGAACTTTTCACAATAAACAAACTCGATTTCCAACAGCTAACAAAACCATAGGATCATATAGCCAGAGCGGAAAAAGCATTTAAATGGTTATCATTAAGGATCGTTCTGCTATAGATCCCTGATAGGATTAGAAACCTATGATTATATTCACAAGCACACAACGTCTATAATGCATACAATGGAAAATATGGGTCGATCTTACGGGGAGTCAGATTGGTGAAATTAAACTTTTAAGGTTCTACGAATAGTAGTTTAGAGACGAAATGGGTTTTCAATACGATAAGGATATGGATGATTATACAAAAGAAATAAGATTACAGAGCAATAAAATATAAACAAGGTCTTCGAATCCACCTCCTGAACGCATAGAAATCCCTAACTTGATATACTAGCCCTCCTTTCAATCTAGGAGGTATAGAAATTCTAGCCTCAAACCACCTTAAAGATGTGATAAATCACCTGTACATATGAATGACTTAAGCTCAGCTAAATATGTCAATCCCTAGCATTATCTATCTATTTAAGGCATAGATAATCACAAATTGAACTAAATCAGATCATATAGGCTTGAAAACATAATAAAAGATCATTCTAACTACCATGGATGCATGACATACAAGGTGAAAGTAATTTGATATGAATTTATAGATTAATCATATTTTTCAATAAAAATCCATGAAGAACAAGTAAAATCAAACAAAGATATTCTATTTTTTTAGGGGTTTCATCTAGACCCAAATAGAGAAACTAAAACATAATCAATGGAAATAGAAAACCTGAATTACAATCACTTGCATCGGCTACTCCGGGCTTGATTTTTCATTCAAAACCTTCATTTCCCTTTATACAAAACTATCCCCCAACTGTTCAATTCTACTGACAAACAAAAATACATATAAAATTAGGGCATAAATGTCATACCACTTGCTACCACTCACCATGCAAATTCATAGAACCATGATATCTATTATGCGTCGTTGTTTCCAATAAATATGTCCCTCCTTTTTTAATAACCTTATCCATTTAATATTAAATTACCTTAATACCCTCACACATAATATTTTTTCTTTATTTCAAAATGGAACAAATTTCTTCCACTACCACTTCACCATCACCACTACCACCACCACCAAAATTCAACTACCATTCCACCACCACCGTTCAACAACCACCACCTACCAACCGCCACCACCACTAATATTGCACCACCACTCCTTCACCACCACCATTACACCACCACCAGTCCTCCTCCACCACTAGTCCTTGCTCGCCATCAAACCGTCGCCGTCATCGCCACTTGGCCATGGCTCGTCGCTACCGCTGGTTTAGATATTTTTGGATCAACAACAGTAGTTGATCCAAATAAAAATAGAACCAACAGTATTTGATCAAAAAAAAAAAGGATCAATAGTAGAAGTTGATCCAATTTAGTGGATAAACTTCCATTGTTGATCCACTAAAATTGGATCAACAATGAAAGTTGATCCATGTAAAATTGGATCAACAATGAAAGTTGATCCATGCAAAATGGAGTGAACTTGGCGTGAGTCGAACACGCATCATCTAACATGGAGTCAGTCATGCTACCATTGCACCACAAGTTCAACATTGGAACAAATTTACATGATTTAAACTACAAAAGCATGAGTTCAAAGGATCAACAGGGTAGTTGATCCCATATAGATGGATCAACAACCATAGTTGATCAAAATATATGGATCAACAACCATAGTTGATCCAATATCACTGCCTGCTTCAACTGGAGGATAACCACCATATTTCATTACATGTAGCTTCATAAACACCAACAGATCCAAGACCATCTTCAAAACCAATCTCGACAACTACAACAACCGGAACCACCATTCTACTACTATTTCCATGACTAATTTATCATTCGTACCTCTCCACCATTACCGCCACCAACAAATCACACAACTCCGGCAGCACCACCACCACCAAAACAACCATAACCAAAATCTTACACCAACTTCATCATTCCAACCAAAACCACCATAGTTGATCCAATAAAAAATTGGGTCAACAATAGTAGTTTATCCCATATAGATGGATCAACAACCATAGTTGATCCAAAATATATGGATCAACAACCATAGTTGATCCAATATCACTGTCTGCTTCAACCCAGATAACCACCATATTTCATTCAGCAACATGCTTCAATATCTGTAACAACAACTCATACCAACACTGCCACCAACTCATACAATAAAATCCACCACTATCACATGCAGTGCAAACAAACATCCAGCACCACCGCTGTAACAATACCTTACACCACCACAACAACAACAATAACAATACCAAAATATTTCTATCACCACCACCACCACCACAATAGTACAACAAACTCCATTTGCTTGGTTTAGAATGAATCGCAATCAAGATCTCAATTTAAAATCAAAATAAAATAAAACAAAACCATGTTGAACCTGATCCATACACCTTATTCACATTAGTCTTACATCTAATGCTAAGAACTCACTCAATAACAAAACATCTACAACACAGTAAACATCGAGAGGAGCCTTTCTTACTAATTGAAATACGCAGAAGAAGCTGCAAATAATATACTTCTTTCCGTAATTGGATAATCCGCTGGACATATTGTGTTGCAGGCTTAAGCTTTGCTCGTCGTGAATGGAATTTCTAAAAGACCCAAATGAAAATGGTAAGGAACAACTAGACTGGATCCGAAGCTTGAATACGAAATGTGACACCAAAAATATCAATCTCTCCTCCTGAATCACCGTCAATTCGAACTGTTCAAACCTCAGATCACCACCGATTCATCTCAATCTTCCATGTACGTTCTTGGTTTATTGCAGCATCTCCATCGATTGACAACAACAACAAACCCTGACTGCTTCTCGATCTAATTGCAGAAACTTAAACTATCATCTTATAAGGATCTCGATTACAGATTCAAAACCCCTTAGATTCAATCTCTAATTCACCTTCAGTAGCGGCAACTTCTCTTAGTTATTTCTCAAAATCTGTTCTTAACTCTCTCAATTTCTCTGTACCTCAAAATCAGATATCGTTTTCTTTGGGTATGATTTTAAAAATCGATTATTGAAGAAGAAAAAGAAGGTTTCATATGTTGTTGATACATCTCGATTGTCGGCGGCGAAGGTAGGAGAATTTGCAGAGGTGGTGACGATGGAGATGCTGGTGGTGGTGGTCGAGCAATAGGGGGTTCGCTTGTAAATGAAGAAGAAGAAGTAGTAAGTAGGGATAAACCTAGATAAAAACAATAGATAAGAGGGCAAATTTGGAAGAAATAAAAACCTTATTGGACCCCTGATGGTCTTAGGGATGAAGAGGGACATATTTATTGTGTGATAAGGATATTTGTATAGACCATCAAAAGTAGGGACAAATATTCAATTACCACTTCAGTAATGTATAAAGTGAAAACTATAGGAGACCCATTCTTTTCATCTTTCCCACTGTGAAACCCACACTCAAAAAGGTTTAGGCACGCACCCATTTTCTAGGGTAAAATTTCTCCCACACCCAGATTTTCTAAAATTGTTTCTTCCCTTATTCTTCCTCGTTTTTCTTTTATTCTTCTTTTCCTTAATTGATTCGGAGATGAAGAAACCGTTTAGAAGCATAAATCGAAATAGATCTACATCAACAATCGATCCTAAAAGATAAATCCTCCTCTTGTTTCTTCATTCTACTCATACAATTTTTAGATCTGGTTATTTTCAAACAAAGTTTTGGAAAGAGTTTACAAAACTCATGAATTGATTTCCTCTTCAACGCAAGTTTTAAAACGACTTGGAATTAAAGACGATTAGGAGTCAGAAATTGGGTATCAATCCATTTTGGATTTGGTCGAGAATTGATGGGTTTCCATTGATTTGGTGGTGAAAGACAGTGATGTTGCGAATTAGAAGAGTGGGTTCTGATGGTGTTTGGAGAAATAGAGAAGAAATATATGAAGTTAATGTTGATGTTTTGGGGTTATAGAACCAAGAAGAAGATAAAAGAATTTGTTGGATTAGTTTGAACCTTAAATAGTATAAGAAGACAGTGAAGAAGGTATGTTAGATGGTAGCCGTGAGTGGTGTGCACTAAAGGAAACATGTCAAAGAGTTGGTGTTGCTGTTGATAAAAATGGAAGACATGGGTTTGTGTATCACTAACAAAAGCCGCAAGTGTTTGTTAAAATGCTTGAATGAGTTTTGAAGCTGCGGAAACAGTGACAAAAGGTAGGTATAAACTAGGTTTTCGTAAACATATTCATATGCTTGTTCTTTTTATTTAATTATGATTGAATCCTAAGATCAATCAATAATGGATCGTGTTGCTTGATGCAGAAACTTAATTTAGTGGGTAGCAACATTCATCCATTATATCACTGTATCATTATTTTTTTAATTACAGATACACTTAGTTCCAGAATTGCAATACATATCACAGATAATAGTTCATTTCTATATGCTCTAACTAGTTGGGAGCGATAAGCTGGTCTGGTGAATAAGAGATGGTGTAATTTTAGTATTGAAACAAATAAAAATTATGACACTATCACTCGAAAGTTGTGGACTCCGTAGTATATATTATCTGATCCATATCTAGTCCAGACTGGAAACTGATGCTGCGAACTTCTTATCTACTACTAGCTACTTTTGTCTAATTTGTTGTCGATTTGCTAGAACACCGTTTCTCATTCGTTTGTTTACCATGATCCATAAGAATTTGATTTGGACTTGTATGGTATACACGACACAATGGCAATACAGGTCAAATCATCAGCATCCCATCCAGGTTCCTCTTGCAAAAAATACTCCGAACATTCTTTGTGCCAAATGAAAATTCAAATCAAAAGGTTCCCAAACAATGACTGGTTTCTGATGCTAAAATATGGTTGTCCTTTAGATTTTGTTTTTCTTATTAGTGTCTTGTGGTGTTCTTCTTTTTTAAATTGCATCCAACTATGTTGCTGCTTATTTATAGATTCATTAAAGCATCAACTTTTTATTTGACAGTTGACAAATTTGAGCAGCTAATGTCTTATTATTGTATCGTTGCAGAGAATGGATATTGGTGGAGATGGTATTACTAGGCATGCCCCGTCGCTTGGTCATTATACGGACTAGTTGTTACACAATTTGGAGATGTTGCAAGGGCAAGGCAAAGGAGACGGAAGTGCAAATGAGTTTGGTGTGCGTGTGACGTGTATTTAAAAGAAAATGGAGGTGTGAATAGTGATGCATAACAGGTTATGCATCTACCAAATTGGTTGCATCACTTGTTATGCATTCTCAAAATTGATTGCATAACACGTTCTACGGCTTTTTTATTTTTGCATAACTTGTTATGCAGTCCAGAAAATGGTTGCATAACACGTTATGCAGCTATTTTTTTCCTAGTATTGAAACAAACAAAAAATAAGGTTGCATAACTTGTCATGCAGCTACAATAATAGCTACATAACATGTTATGCAGTTGTGAAAATGGATGCATAACCTGTTATGCATCTAAAAATATGACTTCATAATGCATTATGCATCCAGATAATTGTTGCACAATCTTTTATGCATCGAGAAAATAGATGCATAACCTGATATGCATCCGTAAATATGGATGCATACTGCATTATGCATCAATTTTTTTATGTACGCACTAAAATCAACCAAAAAAATGGTCACATAACTTGTTATAGATGCATAATTTGTTATGCAATCGAGAAAATGATTGCATAATTCGTTATGCGTCTGCATAATGTGTTATGCATCGTTTTTGGTGGCTGCATAATGATTATGTAGTCAATTTTCGAAATTTTTCCTAAAATGCAGATCACCTCTAATATTTTCGTGAAAAACAAAAGTTTGATGTTGTTGTTTGTACTCTTTGCGTAGCTCTCTTAAAAATATTTACAACGGTATAAAATTTGTAAAATTCCAAGGCGCAGATTTTTAGATATGTTATATCCAAGTTGTGTTCCCAATTATACCCCTGAAAAATTAGGCTGCATAACGAGTTATGCCTGAAAAAATAATATGCATAACACGTAATGCAGATGCATAAATCATCATGCAGACAGGTTTTAATAATTTCGGATAATTATGGGTGTCACGGTATCCAAAATTAATTGTGGGCCTGACAATGAGAATATTATTTTTTTGGGTCTCCCCCTAATTTTCCCATGTATAAACCCATCTGTCCCTCACTCGTCAAATCATCCATACTGCCATTGTCTTTATAACAACCTAGAAATAGGTAGGAGTTTCAGTATAAGAGAGAAGAAATTGTGATTAATGTTCCCTGTAAGCACCATATTGGAAACAACGACGCATAATAAATGTCATGGTTCTATGAATTTTCATGGTGAGTGGTAGCAAGTGGTATGAAATTTATGCCCTAATTTTATATGTATTTTTGTTTGTCAGTAGAATTGAACAGTTGGGGGATAGTTTTGTATAAAGGTAAATGAAGGTTGTGAATGAAAACTCAAGCCCGGAGTAGCCGATGCAAGTGATTGTAATTCAGGTTTTCTATTTCCATTGATTATGTTTTAGTTTCTCTATTTGGGTCTAGATGAAACCCCTAAAAAAATATAATATCTTTGGTTGATTTTACTTGTTCTTCATGGATTTTTATTGAAAAATATGATTAATCTATAAATTCATATCAAATTACTTTCACCTTGTATGTCATGCATCCATGGTAGTTAGAATGATCTTTTATTATGTTTTCAAGCCTATATGATCTGATTTAGTTCAATTTGTGATTATTTATGCCTTAAATAGATAGATAATGCTAGGGATTGACATATTTAGCTGAGCTTAAGTCATTCATATGTACAGGTGATTTATCACATCTTCAAGGTGGTTTGAGGCTAGAATTTCTATACCTCCTTGATTGAAAGGAGGGCTAGTATATCAAGTTAGGGATTTCTATGCGTTCAGGAGGTGGATTCGAAGACCTTGTTTATATTTTATTGCTCTGTAATCTTATTTCTTTTGTATAATCATCCATATCCTTATCGTATTGAAAACTCATTTCGTCTCTAAACTACTATTCGTAGAACCTTAAAAGTTTAATTTCACCAATCTGACTCCCCGTAAGATCGACCCATATTTTCCATTGTATGCATTATAGACATTGTGTGCTTGTGAATATAATCATAGGTTTCTACTCCTATCAGGGATCTATAGCAGAACGATCCTTAATGATAACCATTTAAATGCTTTTTACGCTCTGGCTATATGATCTTATGGTTTTGTTAGCTGTCGGAAATCGAGTTTGTTTATTGTGAAAAGTTCACAAGATATCGACGTAATATTTTAAACATGTGCTAAACTCTTATTAATTAATGTTCAAGTATTTTCATTGATACTCAAGGTGACATATGAAACCGAAATATTTCATAATATCTTTTTTGATATTCGAAATTTATGTACCTTTTATTTTCCTGTAATTAAAGCATATATCTGGATATTATAAGTAAAGTATACTTGTATGCTAGTTAATATTGAGTTGTCATCCATGAGATATATTAGTTGCATAATAGTTGGAGTATTTAAAAAACCGAAAATAAGTATTTATTGCATATCTTTTAGTATTTTCGGATTTGGCAATTCCTTGGTGTCCAAATTACCTTGGTCATTATAAATAGTAAAGTGTGTTCTTATTACTTATCTTGCAACACTGCATGTTTATGGGTAAAAACTATTTACTGTGGTTTTGGTAATTTTTGGGTGTGTGGATGAGAAATGAATCTAAACCCAAAACAAATGCACTGCAAGAGAGTGCTTTTGATTCGAGAGATCAATCTATACAATTCTGGCCTAAACCAAGAAATGGATGTTCCATACTTGCTTCAGTCACAAATTGAAGGAGATGGGGTTGATCTTAGGGAGGGAAGCGAAGAAGGTGTTGAGATTGTGAAGGTGTTGGCTTTTATGACTTGTATCAGAATGGTGGTTTCTGGATACTGATGACAACACTTGATTTTTGTGCTTGTCTGTCTTCTTTTTGAAACAGGCAAAGGGCCTATTGATGAGTGCCAAATATTGCATATTCATACACCTTTTCATTGGCACTTAACTCATCTTTCGCGCTTCAAAGTCATATATTATCCCAAATTCTGCATTCTTACAATCTTCAAGAATAAATATTTGTATTAATTAATTTTGTGTTTTTAAGTACTAAATAAAGCTTGGAAGAATTGAGAAGACAAAAGAGAAGAAAGTTGGAAGCATTGCAACCAAGCTCACAGATCGGTGGCAACTGTTTACAAATTCATGGGATTAAACAACCCATGATCCAAAACCCAAGACCAAATCCATATCCACCTCACCCCCATTGGATTCTTTCCAAAACATCCACCTCACCCCCATTGTATTCCATTCTATCCATCAATTAAGAAAACATGTTTTGTTTAATTGTTGAGTGGTTACTCTGATGAAATTCGGATCCCAAGTGTGAGAGAATTTTTGTGTATAAATAGAGAGGGTTGTTGTGTTGAAAACTCATCCAAGAATAGCTTGTTCATGTTAGTTTATCAAATTTCAATTTTGTTGTAATGTTCTTCATGTTCTAATTTCATTTACTAGGGTTTAGATGAAGCCCTAATCTCATTGGTATGTATTCATATCTTGTATCTTGTTCTTTAAAGTTTAGAATTGTTTAAAGATATAATTTAATCCAAGTTTTTCAACATCTTTCTCTCACAATGTATGCCATGTATCCATTGTAGTTAGAATATCTCTATGTTGATTATGCTACAACTCATGCTTAACCAAACATTGATCTTTAGATTAGTTGTGCTTAATTAGACAATTAATGCTTTGGAGAAATACTTTAGTTGTGATTAAATTATCCATTGGAGAAACACCTTAGTTATACGGTAGACTTGAATCTACTATAAGGACAAGAATAATATTACAAGTTGAATGCATATCATAGGCTATTGTTGGATTTGAATACCCTAGTATCCATATTATCATTTTTACATATCTTGTTATTTGCATCTTTTACTTTTATTATTTCAGTCACTTGAAAATCATATCGTCGTATCGACAAAATCAAACCCTTTTGGTTATCAATCGATTTAGAATCAACTTCTACACTCTCCAAGTATCTCAGGTTATTTTGTGCTTGCCTTTTGTGTTGCTTGTCGACACTGTGCACTTGAAGTTATACATAGAAGTAGGTATCTTTCCTGAGCCTACCACCTAT